>JAJPUD010009367.1:525-75018 GCA_023553655.1 Myrmecobius fasciatus | reverse complement strand
AATGCAGACAAGATTAGGAGGGAAGCATCAAATTGGGAAATCATCTTTACATTTAATGGTTCTGATAAAGGCCTCATTTCTAAAATATATAGAGAATTGTCTCATATATATAAGAATTCAAGCCACTCTTCAATAGATAAGTGATCAAGGGATATGAACAGACAATTTTCAGATGATGAAATTAAACTATCTCTAGTCATATGAAAAGTTGCTCCAAATCACTATTGATCAGAGAAATGCAAATTAAGACAACTCTGAGGTACCACTACACACCTGTCAGATTGGCTAAAATGACAGGAAAAGATAACGATGAATGTTGTAGGGGATATGGGAAAATTGGGACACTAATACATTGTTGATGGAACTGTGAACGGATCCAACCATTCTGGAGAGCAATTTGGAGCTATGCTCAAAAAGTTATCAAATTGTGCATACCCTTTGACCCAGCAGTGTTTCTACTGGGCCTATATCCCAAAAAGATCTTAGAGGAGGGAAAGGGCCCCACATGTGCAAGAATGTTTGTGGCAGCCCTTTTTGTAGTGGCTAGAAACTGGAAACTGAAGGGATGCCCATCAATTGGAGAGTGGCTGAATAAATTATGGTATATGAATGTTATGGAATATTATTGTTCTGTAAGAAACGACCAGCAGGATGATTTCAGAGAAGCCTGGAGAGACTTGCATGAACTGATGCTGAGTGAAACGAGCAGAACCAGGAGATCATTATATACAGCAATGACAATATTACATGATGATCAATTCTGATGGACATGGCTCTCTGCAACAAAGAATTGTCTCAAACCAGTTCCAATTGTTCACTGAAGAAAACCATATACACCCAGAGAGAGGGATATGAAATATGGACCACAACGTAACATTTTCATGATCTCTATTGACATTTGCTTGCATTGTGTTGCCTTTCTCTGATTTTCTTTTTTTCTTGTAGATAGGATTTTTCTTGCAGAACTTGTCAAATATTTTAGAATTATTAGCATGTAATGGACTTCCTGCCATCTAGGGGAGAGGAGGAGACTGGGGGTAAAATTTGTAATGGAAAGCTTTGTAAAGATCAATGCTGGGGAACTATCCATACATATGTTATACAAATAAAAAGCTTTAATAAAAAATTTTTTTTTAAAAAATCCAATGGCTTACTTTATTTTAAAAAATAAACTAGCTCCTAATTTTATTTATTAATTTTAACTTTGAATTTTATTAATGACTCATAATTTCTACAATTTTTATTTTTGCATTTAATTGTAGACTTTTAAATTTGTTTTTTTCCAGTTTTTTCAGTAGCACCCCCAATTCTGTTATTTTCATATGCTAGTTTTTAGCATAAGCATTTAGAGGTAAAAATTTTCCTAAAGTACTCTGTTACTGGCAAAGTAGATAGAGTGCCCGGCTAAAATCAGAAGACTCATATTCCTTAGTTCAAATATGGTTCCAGATACTAACTAGCTATGTAACCTTGTGCAAGTCCCTTAACTCTGTTTGCCTCAGTTCTGCATCTGGAAGGATGACAAAAGAAATGGCTAACTCTACCCTTATCTTTGTCAAGAAAATCCTAAACAGAATTGCAAAGAGCTGAACATGAATGAAATGACTTATCACTCACAACAATGAAACAAAGTTTGACATGTATTTCATAATTGTCTATTTTTAATGAATAATTAATTATCTGTAATTTGTTCTTTAACCCACTAATTTTTTGGGGATTAGATTATTTCCTTCCTCATTCATTTTTAATTTATGTTTCCATATTGCATTATGGTTTGAAAATAATACATTTAATATTTCTGCTGCTTTGCATTTGTTTGTGAGAGTTTTTTTACCCTAATACATGATCAATTTAAGGGAAGATACCATGAACAACCAGGAAAAAATTGTACTCCCATTTCTATTCAATATTCTCCCGAGTCTATCATATCAAATTTTTCTATAATTCTATTCATCTCATTAATTTCTTTATTCATTTTGTTAAACTTATTTGTGTCTGAGAAGAGTAAATTGAGGTCCTCCAGTAGTATAGTTTTATTTCTTTTTTTTTAACTTCTCCATCTTTAAGAATTTGGATGCTATGTCTTTTGACACATTTTTGTTCAGTATGATTTTAGTTCATTGTTTATGGTGCCTTTTAACAAACATGATATTTTCCTGATTATTTCTTTAAATAAGATCTCTCTTTTTTCGGCTTTTATTTTGTATGAGATTATGATTGCTGCCCTTGTTTTTTTTTCTTTTCTCTTTTTTTGTATTTCACCTGAAGAATAATAGATTCTGCTCTGACCCCCAGTTTTTTCTGAATAAATTATAATTTTATTGTATCTTGAAGGGCTAAAATGCTAAAAAATTATTTTCAGCCACAAGATACAAAAAGTATCTAAACATTAACATCTGATGGTTAAGAAAAAGAAGTTGGCCAATTTGATGCAAGTGTTTGTACATATATTATGAATTTTCTAAATCATACCCACCCTAATATTGTTTTAAAATAATTGTAATAAAATATTTATTTTTAAAACTGGAGTCACTTAAGTTAAATATTCATTCTAAACACAATATAGAATTAACTGAATTGCTGTGCATGATGATGAATTCAAACATTTGAAGAATTCCCACAAATTCCCTTTCAAATGTAAAGTCCATTTACTTCATACAGAAAAATAAGCTGTAAGTCTAATTCAATTCAGCATTTATTAATTACCTACAACGTACAGAGCACTAGTTAAGTGGATGATTTAGAGGAAGCTCTCCCTCTTCCCCCCCTTCAATATATTAAAACCAGTGTCTAGTGTTACTGAATTAATTTCAAATAAATGAAGTTAACATTCATAATTGGATAAGTTTCAGTCTGAATTGTGATATTGATTTTTAACCATGAAACACCTTTACAAAGAAATAATGATCTCTTAAAATTTCATTCTTAAAATATATATTTTAGATCATGAGAATGAAAATATAAATATCTGACATGTTTGAATTAGGAAAAACAATAAAAAATTCTTCCTCTTCAAGAATACTGTATATGACTGCATTGGATTAAAAAAATAATCTGAATAGAAGACTTAAAATTTTAGGCAGTTATCCATCAGCAAAGGTGATTTTCTTTGATTTCAATTGTGAGCTTAATACAATGACAAAGAGGTAAAAAAAAATTGACCTAATCTTCTCATAATTTATTTTCAATTTAGTTTACATATGTATCAATAATGCTTAAGTAAACTTAAGATATTTTAATGTTTTGTAATTTAATTTTATAATAGGAGTCCTAATAAGGCTCTACATTTTCTTAGGCCAGTATGCAGTAAATTGACCATATATAAAAAGAGTATTTTATAGCTTCCTTTCTTCCTGAACTGTTTCCTAAATAAAGCAAATTGAAATGAAATGTATGAAACTAATCAGTAATTTTAAGATTTAACTGAGTCCAATTTTCAGAAAAGTCTCTGTAAAATGCCATGCACACATACACATAAATGTGTATATGCACACATGACCACAGAACACATTCAAGATTCTCCAAAAAAGTTTGAAGGTACTAGATGTGAATAGTTAAAGAGCTAATATTGTCTATCCTATTTTCAACTGTCTCTTTCTCTTTCTCTTTCAAGTGTGTTTCTCATAAACACCATAGTTTGTTTTGGTTTCTAATACATTTTTTCTTTTCTCTATTTTTGAATCAACACAATCATTGCATTAAATATAAATGCAATTTATGCTAACCCAAGATGTAGGAATGCAGCTTGAAGTGAAATTGAGATAAACCATTATAATTGTAAAAATAAACAGAATAGAAGCCAGAGCACAGTTTAAAAGAATATTATGGTCAGGGTATAAGGCAATTCAACCAGACCTAGAAGACAGATATTTTTCTATTTTAGATCCTTGTTTCCTATGATCTCACCACTGCTGTTATTCAATATGTGTGTTGGGAGAGGAAAGGATACTCTGAACTAATTGCTCCCTCAGAGTAGTTACTGGATTTATCATGTCCCAAGAGCTTCGTGCAGGAAATTAAAGTTTTTTTTTTTGTTTTTTTTTCGTTGTAGTTTGATTTTTGTTTTTTACTTTATTGAAGTCTCTGAGGAAGCAATTCATGGTGTATGGCCAGAGATGGGTTTTGTTTCTGTAATACCTCAGAGATAATTTGCTGATCAATAAAGATAGCACTGCAGCTCAATTGTCCTCTTTTCAGTTTCTGGGTGTCAATGAACCTTAGGCTATAAATGATAACCTTACAATACTAGGTGGCGGGAAGTAACCCTCCACTAATGTCTGCTACATTTACCCATGACTATAGTAAGTACTGAACTGTTTGTCCTTCTGTTTTTTCCACATTCCCACATGAAAGAACACAGCCATGAATAAGAAGACTTCTGAATGATCCCTTGTCCTAAGAATGGTACTATTTTTTTGTGTTTTAGAACTTTAATTCCTGCTGGGAAGTCTTATAAAATATAGCAAGTCAGTAGTGCTATTGGAATGGGTGATAGAGTCACTTCTAGATGGGATTGAGCTCCCTGGACTTGGGTATTGGACTTTTAACTAAACTTTTATTTTGGATATGTCAATCAATATAATCTCAATCTTTCTATCTACTTGACACTGAATATAGTGAGGAACATACATATTCTTTGACATAGAATGATTTAATTTTAGACTTACATCTTTTCCAACTTTAAAATCATACGAGTGTTTAAGATAAATAGTAGATTCATAATTGTATTATTATGGAGAACTTCCAGGTGAGAAAACTCCTTTTATCAATTAAGGTTGACAGCTTCTCTGCAACTTACAGTTTTTATGAGTTGCCACCCTGGAGTATTATGAAGTTAATTGATTTGTGCAGGTCACACACAACTTGTATGTGTCAGAAGCATGACTTAGCTTCAAATATACAAATGTGTATCTTGCTTCAAGGTTCATAAAATATTTTTCTGATAACACTGTGAAGTAAATAATATAAGAATAATTATGCTCTTTTACAAATGAGGAAATTAATACTTAGAAAAAGGAAATAAAGGAAATAATATACCCAGGGTTGCAAAAATATTGTATCAGGGATTTGTACCACATTCTCTCCTAACTCCAGGGATCTTTTCATTTCTTAATATGTATTTTATCCCCTGGGTAAAGATATAAACATATAAAAGATTTTGTGGGATTTTATCAATGGGAATACCTCCTGATATAGAAATTTATTTTCAATACAGTTTAAACCATTTTATGATTTAGTATTAATAATAGCAACTTACATTTTTATAGCCCATTAAAATTCACAGTGAGGGCAGTCAAACGGTGTAGTAAATACAGTGCTGAGCCCAGATTCTAGATGACTTATGTTCCTTAAGCACTTACTAGCTCTGTAATTCTGGGCAATTCACTTAACCCCATTTACCTCAATTTCCTCATCTGTAAAATTCACTGAAGAAGAAAATGGCAAAAAAAAATTTGCCACAAAAATCCCAAATGGGATCTGATACAGCTGAAAGTACTGAACAGCAACATAAAATTCATAAGACTTATTACAATATTTCATTTGATCCAATCCTTTTAATAACTCTGTAAGGTAGATGGTATTATACCTATTTTATAGCTAAAGAAATAAGACACAAAAGATAATTGGTTTGTATAGGGGTGCACAGAAAATACATATTTGAGGCAGGTTTTGAACCTAGGTTTTCCTGATGCCAATTGCAGAATTTTATCTATTATGCTATTTTGCCTTTCAAGGGGACAGGTTCTAGGGAGCTGCCTAAGGCTTCTAAAGATCAAAAAACTTGCCTATGGTCATATAGTTACTATGTATTACAGGCAAATTTGAATGCAGATCTAATAGAAACTCATACTTTCTCCACTATTCCATACTCCAACCAACCTCCCACCCCTCTGCCCAAGTGATTACATAATGTGTGATGATGACTACAATTGCATGTTTTCTGACTATTTGTAGAGGGCATGAGAACAGAAGGAAATTAGAATACAGGTATCAGGCAATGATTAAAGGAGAGTTCTTGGAGAAGATAATGTTTGATATAGACTTTGAATTTTTGTAGAATTTCAAGAGACTGGCTCATTCTCAGGGGGTTGGCTTTGAGATGTCTACATTGCCACAAGGTGAGTCACATTGTCCTAGACTGTTGAAAATAGTTTAAGGCAAAAACTACAACAACTAAGATGGTAACACATTTACATAGACCTTGAAGTGTCATTTTGGTTTCATGGTATGTGCACATGGAATTTTGATCCTATAGTACTTAAAATCATAATCAAAATTCACTCAATCAGGCAATCAGAGCTGTGACATGTAAAAATAATCACTAATGAATGGTTGAATGAATATAAGGCCTGGGAGAAATCAGGAAGCAAATATGATGAAAATCGAAATCTCTTCTTCCTTTTTGAGGATCACTGCAGTTGAAGGGTCAGGGTGCATTAGCTCTTAGTAGATGGATGCTGCTCTGTTCTGAGGTGGGGGAGATCTACAGAGTGTATTGGATTCAAATGCCAAGTAGTTTTGAAAATCAGCTTTTTAGAGATTTTGGTATTATGGTTTATGAGGCCAATTCATTTTCAAAATCTTCACATCATTGTGATACAAACACAGCTTCCATATGTAAGGAAACACTTATGTTCTAAATTCTACTCCTATAAATATTAGAAGATGACTGCACAAATTATCTCATTTCTCTGAGTTTCAGTTGTGAAACTTGCAATCTTTAGGATCATTGGACCATAGGTCATAGATTCAGAGCTAGAAAAGTCCTAAGTGATTATAGAGTACAATCTCCTTACTTTAGAAATGAAGAAACTGAGGCATAGAGAAATTAAGTGACTGACAATCACATAGCTAGTAAACATATAAGGCATGCATTGAACTTATACTTTGGGTCTTCCTGACTTTCAAGTTAATGACCTATCCACTATACCACCCAAGCACTTTGTGTTATAAGTATTACTCTATTATTATTACCACTATAAGATTCTGACTTCACTTTTCTAGAAGCTAAGCCAGACTAAAAGAAGCAAAAACCAAAACTAAAACCCAAACTTTATAAAAAATAAAGTGAGCTAGCATTAAATGAATAAAATGACATAAGTGAATAAAATGATGCCCAATTCAGTTTTCAGCATTTCCTGAAAAAAATCAGACTGATTGAAAGGAAGATGAATATGATGGAGAGCAAAATTGGCTCATATTAAATTAATATGGTAGTGGGGAAAGAGAGAGGAGGGGCACTTTAATTGTGGCTGAGCCACTTTCAAGGTGTCTGAACCTCAGGAGGTGACTGCAATTCTAAAGTTTTATTCGTAACTTTGCAAGTTCAAGGATTTGGTATTATCAGTTCACTTAGAGGTGTTCGATCTTGGGGGAACTAATTCATACTTACCAAGTATACTCATAAAATGATTTATAAATCACAAGGACAACATTGAGTTACATTAATAAATAAGCATATCATTCTCCTATGTTTTACTGTATGTAGTACAAAGGTTGCTGTGATTTCTTGAAAGTTGTGCTAATATAGTGTAAAGTGTGGGAGATCCTATCTAGTCAGAAAAACTTTGAATGCCATGTTAGTGTTGTACTGTATGTAAAATATCTTAGACAAGTCAACTCTAGGTTTGCAGAAGAATAATTAATTTTTGATCACAAAAAAGTTAAAATATTCAATTAAGTGTCAGACAAGTCGTGATCTGTATTGATAGAAAGAAGGAGAACATCCAGTATGAAATCACTGGTCATTTTTGTGCAAAAGTATATTCATGATGCCAAAATCAATTCATTTTTCTCCAATTTTTTATTGATTTTCTCTGTTATTGGTAGTGGTTGTCTTTTGCACATAGCACAGTGCCTGGAACACAATAAGCATTTAATTCATGCTATTCAAGTTGATGATGAGGCCCTTAATTACTAAATATATCCCTCGTCTACTTGACTCAGCAAGCAATTCCTTGTAAAAAGAATAAAAAGGAGGAAAAATAGATATTCAGCAAAACAGCTAATATATGAACTGAATCAGACCATTTGTACAATGTTCCAAACCAATTCTACAAAAAAAGGAGGGGGGTAGTAGATATTTTCTTCTCTTTTCTGAGATCAAAGATGGCTATTATAAATACATAAGGTTTGGTTCCTTTTTTTGGTCTATTTCAATTGTATTGTGTTCATTGTGTATATTGCTTTCCTGGTTCTTACTTTATCTGCATCAAATCACAACAGTCTTGTTAATACCTCTGGATTTTTATATTAAATATTTCTAATGGAGCATTAATATTTCACAATATTTATGTACCATACTTTCTTTAACTATTTCCCAATCACTGTACATATTCTTTTTACTATTTTGGTATACACAATCTTTTTTTTTATGTTTTGACATGCTTGAGCTATATGACTAGCAATGTGATTTTTTAAGCCTCCCTTTTTATTATAATTCCAAAATACTTTCCCAAATGATTTGAACTAACTCACAGCTCCTTCAATAGTGAATCTTTCTACAACTCATCAGCAGTGACTATTCCAATTTTTTTGATCATCTCTTTTAATTTTATGAGTGTAAAGATAAACTTTGGGTTATATGTATATGCATGTATTGCATTTTTCTTGTTAGTAGTTTAGATATTTTTTCTATAGTTTTTAATAATCTGTAATTTTTCTGAAAAACCAACTATTTGCTGTAATTTATTTTGGAATATCTCTTGATCTTATATATTTGTTAATGTTAAGTCTCTATACATTTTGGATATCAGACCCTTATCAGGTCTATTTGATGTTAGAAAAATAAAATTCCCTAATTTTACACTTTTCCTTTTTATTCTGATTGCATTATGTTCTTGAAAAAGATTTTGACTTCATGTAATCAAATTTATAATTTTTTTTGGTGATTATCCTCTACCCATTCTTTCATTAAAAACCTCTCCCCACCTCCACTTTCCATAGCTATCACAGTCGAATAAAAATTCCAAAAATTGCTTCTGGAATGAGTAAAATTATATTTGAGCATTCTAGGATTTTTAAGGGATTAGCAACAAAAACAAAAATATAAACGTATTTTTGTTATTTTTGTTTTTGTCGATTTGCTCTATAAAGGGTCATATATTCCTGCCTAAACTTTCTCTTGGAAAGCCTTCATATTGTACTTCTATTCCCATTGTATTTAAATACCATCCCTACATACAACTTTTAAATAAATTCATGTGAGGAATGATGTCATGAATTTTGAGAAGAAAGTATAATTTATAGACATGTATGTGAGGCCTGCTATGAGAAGTCTATGACATATTTCTTAGTCTACTGTTTGTGAAGCAATGCTACATTTAGAATTCATTTTCAGGAATGCTAATAAGAGTCAAACTGAATCCAAATTGTTATCAACAGTATATCATATCATAGATTCTAATTTTATACAGTGATGATCAAAAGAACTTCTCACTTCTCATCTGAATTAGGCTTGCCACTTGCTACAATTTATCAAGACATCAACACCATACTAATTTTACAAAAGGAAAATACTGTAGGCTCTGGTACAAAATTAAGACTCCTTTCCATATTAGAAACAAAGAAAAATGTGTGAGTAAAAAGTTTAGTTTTTTGTTATTCTCTGATGTTCTAAAAAACATCATTCAGAAGTGGTCAAGCTAATGCTACTCTAATGCCTCTTTGTAGTTTATTCACAAAACTAATGGCATCATGGTGAAAAATTATCCATGCCTGGAAGCTTCAAGAATATGTATGATGGCACTGAAATTCATGAAGAAGCTTAGTGCCATGCAGTTTGGCTCATATTTAAGGGCTGATGAATTTATGAAGATATTTACTAAGATTCAGAAGAAATGAAATTTGTATTGTCAACCAGGTTAGAATCAGTCTCTTGTGAGTGATTGGATCCAAACAAAGCAGGTTAGAGGCATGAGAGTCAGGAATCAAACAGAAGCTTAATTTCAAAGTGAGGAAAATAGATTTGAAAATTGAAATACTCTTGGAAAGGAGGACTTGTGGTTTGTAGTAGGAGTAGGGTTTTTATTCATGAAAACCACAAAAAATATGAGACCCAATACAATCATTCTTAAGTCTTGAGTAAACAGCTCTTACTATTATATGCAGACAGGCTTTTGGGGACAATATAATCATTCCTGAGTCCTGTAGAGGTAGTCCCTAAGTTGATTGTTTTAAGTCTTAAGGAACATTTAACTGTGTGATCATTCAGTGACATATAGAACCAGAGTAAGCATGACAGAAACAGGAGTGCAGCATCTAGTTCAGTTCACTTAGCAGTTATAAGCCTGGGAATTATTGAGTGTGTCATGAAATCAGATTCACAAGTTTCTGCTGCAGCATGTTGGCTGCTTCTATCTTTCACGTCTCTAGGAAAGAGGGAAGCTTCAAGAAATCAAAATAATTATTAATTAATATGAAAATCATAAATTCATCAGAGTATATCTAGTGCTGGTCAAAGGAATACATTTTGCCTGAGAGTGAGATCATCCAGAAGTACAAAGAATTATTTTTATACCAAACTTAGGGCACAGCCTGTTTGGTGGACCTTAGTTCTGGAAAAACAAGATGCCTTCTAATATCTTGACAGTATTCAGGAACGGACTGCCCACATTGAAAAATCTATTTTTAAGTTTTGAAGGTGTATAAGCAAGTATGCTTCCAAATTCATCCAATGCATATGGAAATTCACATAGAAAAAAAAAGATGAGTATGATTTTTAATTGGGAAACTGATTTTTAGATAAAATTAAAGATCTCTATGGTTAAGTAGGCAGTGAAGCCTTCTGTAAACTGTTAATAGATTTGGAAATAAAAATGGAGGACTTGTGCTCTAATACAGTTATGGGGGTTAGAAGAAATTTAATAAGCAATGTGTGATAATGAACTGTGATAATTAAAATATCTTATATGCTGTCATTTAAAAAATCTTTGGCAGTGGTTTAGCTGAATTAATGAATTCCATAACAAAATCATTGGAATAAATAGTCCTATAGAATGTAATATAAATTGAAATAAAAAATTGAGGTCCTATTTGATATTATTTGGAAAATAGAATTTATTCTCATATCATTTTAAATGTAATTTATCATCATTATTATTTTTGTTATACTATATGGGCCAAAAAGCTTGCTAGCTATGTGATTTTAAGTCAAAATAAGTTATGTGATTTATAATATGTTAAAAAATGTTTAACATTAATTTGACGATTCATTGTTTAGAAATATGATAAGGAAAGTTTACTTTTTCATTTTTTGAATTTGTGTATTTAATTTTTAAAAGACTGAAGTGTTATGAAATAAAAACAAATCAGTAATATTTAGTAGTTGAATTAGGGTGTCAACACTTTAGGATTTCTAAATTTAATCCCATGCTTAGATTAAGGTGCAATAATTTGATTTTAGGGAAGAACCAGAATTGCAAAAGAAAATATTTTTATTCCTACAAAAACTTCATATCCACCAAATTTTCAATATAATTGTAGGAAGTCCATATTAATCTAACACTATTTAAATATTGCACATGGTTAAAATATTTGTTATTGTTATCTGCAAATTAAAAAAAATATATTCAAATTGGGAATTATTTAATGAATTCATGGGAAACTGGCCATACCCTGCTAGCTTAGTTAAAAGACCTTAGTTCTCAGAATCTCACAATATTTTAGCCCAGGATACTTTAAGTTAACCTAATGATAACAAGTATGAATTTAAATTGTTTGCAAAACTTTATATAAAAGTCTCAAAAACAGATAAAGGAGGCAGCAGATTAAGAACTGATGCAGATTTTTGAGGAAGTAGGGGAAAATATACAGAGCTAGAAAATGTCATGATCTTATATATGTATGCACAATACAAATTGTACATAATACATGCACAAATGTATATATATATATACATATATATATACATATATATAACAATCTTTTTTCTTTTTAATTGTTAAGAGTAATTGATGCTTGGAGATTTAAATGTTACAATCAATGACTATAAATCTGAATTTGATTTAATTTGATTTAATCCAAAATTTCTCCCAAAGGAAATTAGAATGCTGAGTGTACTCTCCTATTGGGATAATTTTGTTAAAACTGAACCTAATATAAAAGACATTAGTTATTTGGCATTAAGAAATTAATTTGCTGTGTGACTCCAAGCAAGTTTACTTACATCTGTTTACCTTAGTTTACTGTTCTGTGAGAGTATAATGAGGGCACTCACATCCCAGGGTTGTAGTCAGGATCACATGATATAAAGTTCTTAGCACAGTGCCTGCTATAGGGCAGATGCTGTCAAATGGTTTTTTGTTTTGTTTTGTTTTTGTTTTTGTTTTTATTGTTTATTTAATTATATGTAATTGCTTCTATACTCAATAATTTTATATGGCATTTTAGATGTGATCAGTATAAACAGTCAATGGTGATGAGATGAATGATTTTCTGTATTGTAATTTGGAAACACATTCTACATAATTAAGGCTACTTGAATGGTAATGGGTTTATTTCAGACTTCAAATCCATTTTGCTTATGGTATTGTTATGTTTCTAAATTTTCTTATATTGTGAAATTTAGTAAACAGCTGTATCAAATGTTGTTAGAAAAGTGCTTCTCTTATAATCTCAGTGTGGTTAGATTAAGAATTGTACTGATTGAAAAAAAAAGGTGAAAGAAAAAAAAAAAGCCTGAAAGCTATGGTGTAATTTTATGAGCTCTGCTAACTATGTGCTATAATACTCTAGAATATTCATATTAAGCAATTAAAAACTTTCAAGTTTGCCTGCATATGTATAAGAGGGAAATTTCATCCCAAATTATTTGATTATCACAGAAAATTAAGAGATTATTAACTAAGATATTTGGAGTTATTCTCATAATGTTAAAACCTATCAAGCATTTACATAGATATTTTAAAAAGAAAATTGATAATTGATTAATGCATGGGTAAGGGACAAAGAAAAGATTTTGTAAAATCATCTAAGGAGTGTGTGTGTGTGTGTGTTTTTCTTTGAATTTAAATGAATTTTCCATGTGGGATTTCAGAAAGTAATTGTTTTCTTGATTCATAATGATATATTTTATGCCAGGATGAGTTTATATTCTAATTGAAGATAAAAGGAAGAAAAATATATTGAATAAAAATTTGAAGGCCTGGTAAACTTCATGATTGTAATGAGGCTATTTTAATTGGGTATATTTTTAGCATTGCTTCATTTAGAAAAGCTGACTCTTCTCCCTATTGTGAATACTTTTCGACTACAGGAGGGTGGTAATTAGGAATTTGTGATAACTAAAAAAATTATTTTATTTTTATGGTACTTTTGGAATTTACTTATGATATTCAAATTCAGTTTACATCAACTTAGTTTTGATTAATTCTAATTAATTCTAATTTTGCTTAAATGGTAGAATAAAAAATCTGTCAGTTTAGAAGTTTCTAACTATTTTACTTTATGAAGGTCTTTATGAAAGGAAAAATTTTAATCTATTTTCAAGGAAGAAATACTTATAGGAAGGATGTTTGAATTTAAAATATCTGGACCCATCCTGGAAACATTTGTTACAATTGAAGTTAATCTGCCAACTTTTAAATAACTTCATTTTTGTATTAGAGTCCATCTGTTTTATAAAAAAGTGCTTCATTGTTAATTCCCTAGTGGAATTTCATCTTCCAAATAATGGAATGTGTTGTGGCCGTCTTTAAGAGCTCACCTCGTATGAGCCCTTTGATCCCAGAGGCGAGATGAATGAGGCAGGGGAACTCATAGGATGTGAAAAGAGCTCCAGTTTATTATGCCACACAGCCTTGTTGATATACATTTTTGCAAGCGTGATCAGCACTGTGAACTGTAGGCAATCCCCAATCACCATTCAGAGAAGTAGCTCATGGGCATTGCATATGCATGGTATCTGCCAATGGGAGGAGAGCCGACCCAGCCTCATCAGCAACCTGCTCACAGGCGAGAGGCCCTGGTAAGGCATCCCTGCTCACAATCAACTAGCTGTGACCCTCAAGTTCAACCCATTCCCATGCTGTGCACCAGTGCTTCTTGCTCAACAAGGGTATTTCTGCAACGTGGCAGAAAACTTATTGTGTACCACAGGTCAAGGTGGCCTCTGTACTCCCTCTCAGCAGGGTCCCATACCCTAGCAGGAATGCAGGGTGCTAACTATAAAAAATGAGTTATAAAATTGAGTTTCTTGTATGTATCAATGTGGGAACTGGGTAACCTAAAAATGTTAATTAAGTCTCCAGTATAAAAGGTTCCAAATCTAATTTTCTAATGATAGAGAAATAGTTTGAGTTAACTTTCACTCTTTGACCTGGTTATTGGAAAAGTAAATTAAAAATTTTGTCAAGACAATTTTGGAGATTTTTTTTTAGCAGAGAGCATCTCTACCAGTGACCTGAACCAGAGAAGCCAGTCAGCTGGAATCTGTTTTGAGACTACATCCAAGATAGAGGGCTGCATTAGATGTTTCCAGAAAAGCAAACTGCTGTATGAGATGAGACTTCCATGAAATGATCATATTTTTAAAAAATTTGCTTTTTTTCTATGCACTTTTTATCTTAAGGTTTGCTTAACAGAGAAGACTTCCCCTTTTGATTTTGATAGTGCCATCAATTTCTTTTCTCTTCTCCCTCAAATTGTTTCCTGTTATAAACACATAGTTAGAAACTCCAGATAAAATGTTTTTTTTTCAATTAGTGATTCATTGAGGAGACATGTCTTCAATAGAATCAAAAGGGGGAATGAGAATAATGATTATTAAATAATAAATTATTGGGAAGATTCATGATCTTTCCCAAAATTTTGCCCCACTTAGCATATTATCTAGATGGAGTTGTTGCCCTATTCAGTTTGAGAACCTTGCAAAGAATTTAAGCTAAAGTGAATTCTAGCCCTTTGTGTTTCATTCTGGCAACTTTGGGCAAGTAATGTAGATCCTTTGTCTAGAATGCCCCAAACTGGAGGTGATTTGAAAGTAATTGATCCATTCCCTCATTAGAATTCATCCATCTCTCTTTATAATATTCATTCTCGCTTATTACTTATTAATCAATCAGACTTTGCCATTCTCAGAAACACCTACTCTTCCAAGGGCATATTAGCATGATTCCAGGAGGGATTTTTGGTGTCACTGACACCTTTTATTGATTATATACTAATATGATTAATAAAATGATTAATTATCCAGAAATTGTCTCCTGAACTTTTTATATATCACATTACATATACTACAAAGTATTTTTAATGTCTTGTAATATCATTTTTGTCATTGCAAAGAAATGGTAATAAAATGGGCATTCATTGAGTGTTGAACCATTGGACAAATTGTGGTACATGAATGCAAAGATAATTTGAAAAACACAGGGGAGAATGGGAAAATATTAAGAGTGAAGTAAAACCAGGAAAACAATATGAATGAACACTACCATAATGAAAATAGAAATGGAACAAAAAACAAAATTGAAAGAATTGCAACTATGATGGCCGTGAATGATCTTGAAAAAGAAATATGAACAGTATCTAATATAAAAATGTATAAAATCAAAATGCTTTTGACTTCTTGGATAAAGTGATAATAATGGACCTAATAACTTTAGAAGATAGCATTATCCTTCAGTCACATGGAAGGATATGTATTGTTTTGATCTGGGTATCTGAATAATTCTTCCATACTCAGGACATCTTTTACTCCTTCTGAATATATAATAATTTCTTCCCACTCTTTAGGGGTTTTAGATCTTTTCTGGTTGTTTAATCAAACATAGTTCTAAGCCTCTGAGGCTTTCATATTATAAACAGTCATGCGCTACAACAAATCACCTTTGATCTCACTGTCAAAAGCAAACTATTGGCCTGAGTGGCACTTACCCATAGTGATATTTCTTGTCTTGTTATGTGTTTAATAGAGGAAACTATGAAGAAAACTGGCTACTGTCAGAGCTCATAAAAAAAGGTGCTAATAGAATTCATCAGTGGAAGGCTCATTCTGCAGAGATTACTGATTTCACTCCATTGTGAATCTACCCATTGGGTATTAGAAGGAACATTGATCTCATTATTATAACATATAGGTTCAATGGCCTCTTCACTACTTAACAAGTAAGTAAACTTGAAGAAATCTTTGAACTTTGTTGAGTTTCAGTTTACTTCTCTATTAATTGAGAATAGTGATCATTCTACCTCCATCACAAAGCTATTATGAAGATTGGTTATAGTAACAATTATAGCAGAAATAACTAAATAACACCTTAGAGCAGACAAAGCACTTTATGTTTTATCCCCAAAATGACTTTTTGAGGATATCATCCTTATTTTACAGATGAGAAAAATTGTGTCTAAGTTTGTGCAATTGATAGATGTCTGAAGCAATGTTCAAATATTCTTTCTTTCTCTTAAGTACAGAACACAATTCCATGTTTCCTCTAAAATGAAATACCATACAAGAGAGTAATTTTTCCCTTTTAAGTTATGCACTATAATATGTCAGTCATATATCAACAATCTAATTGAAAATTATTTATTTCAAAGCCAAAAGTGGTTTTATCTATATGTCTATGTGTATCTTTTGACAGGTATATTTTCTTCATGCCTATTGAACTTCATTTTGCATCTCTGATGTCTGTGTCCATCCTGCAGTGTCCTATATACCAGTACTAAGTGCTGACTTTTTCATAGAGATGAAGAATCATACAGTGGTAACTGAATTCATCCTTCTAGGAATCCCACATACAGAAGGGATGGAGATTGAACTTTTCTTTGTATTCTTATCTTTCTATTTCTTTACCTTGCTAGGGAACCTGACCATTCTCTTGGCCATTATTTCCTCTTCTCATCTTCACACCCCCATGTACTTCTTTCTGTGCAAATTGTCAATTTTTGACATATTTTTCCCTTCAGTGAGTTCTCCTAAAATGCTCTTCTTTCTTTCTGGATATAGCCATACCATCTCCTATGGGGGTTGTGTATGCCAACTCTTTTTCTATCATTTCCTTGGCTGCACTGAGTGTTTCCTATACACTGTGATGGCCTATGATCGCTTTGTTGCCATCTGTTACCCTCTGCGGTACAGAGTCATCATGAGCCATAAGATATGTGCCATCTTGGCCATGGGGACTTTGTTTTTTGGCTGTGTTCAGGCCATTTTCCTCACTGCTCTCACCTTCCAGTTGCCCTACTGTGGACTCAATAAGGTGGAATACTTCTTCTGTGATATCCCAGTGATGCTGGAATTAGCCTGTGCAGATACCTCAGCCCTAGAAATGGTGGGTTTCATAAGTGTGGGCCTCATGCCTTTTAGTTGCTTCCTCCTCATCCTTACTTCTTATAGTCGCATTGTTTGCTCCATCTTGAGGATACGTTCAGCAGAGGGTCGACATAGAGCCTTCTCCACTTGCAGTGCTCACCTTACAGCCATCCTCCTATTTTATATGCCTGTGGTTCTCATATACCTACAGCCTAGCCCCAATCCTTGGTTGAATGCTACGGTTCAGATCCTGAATAATTTAGTGACCCCCATGTTAAACCCTTTGATCTATAGTTTGAGGAATAAGGAGGTAAAATCATCCTTAAGGAAGGTACTTCAGCAGGTTGGGTTCCTTCCAGAGCAGTGAAAGACAGACCTAATAGAAATAGAGACAGAGTAACAGAGACAAACAGAGAGATAGAATAATTAACTTTTTCTAATAATCAATTTGTGCTGAAAATTCTCTCTCTTTAATTTCCTTCACTCTCTTAAAAAATCCTCTCACAGTTACCCTTTTTGCATTTGTCTACAAGGACTATCCTGTTAACAATAATTAACATCAATGGATTTCAAAATTTTGTAGTTTTGTAAGTACCACTGGACTTATTGCCCCTACTTCTAAAAAGATCAGATGAAGCTCAGAAAGTTTAAGTGATAGCAAATATTTAAGATAGAATTTGAACCAAAGTCCAAGTCCATTTTGCTATTGGATATGCTATGCTATTTCTTTTTGGTTCTTGAAGAGATATTACTAACATTCTCAATAACAGCCAGATAAATCCCCCCAGGTCAGGGGTGTCAATTTAAATTTTTGTTCAACAAACAAACTTGGACATAAACAAAAACAATTTGGGACCTGAAAATATAGAGAAGCAGCATTTCTTCCATTTCCCACTTATGTTCAAGGGCTTTTCTTTGGAATTGTACTCAGAGATGAACACCTATTATGAGGTGAGCAACAGAGATTGTCAGGAGAATGAAATGTTGGTAGACTAGAGAAATGTCTAAGATAAGATGACTGTGGAGACTAACCTCTGCTTGACCTTTTGGGAAAGGCCAGTGCAGAGTGATCAGCCCATAGACTGACATATGACACTATATTCTTTATCTAGTGAATGTGACATTGTATTTCTTCTTCCACCAAAACCCATCAATCCCCTCACAAATGACATTCTAAATCAGGGAGCCATTGTTTTCATGTTCCAATTCACCAAAATTCAGTTTTAGGGAGTCCCTTCAATTACTGTGGAGATTGTTTTCTCAATGAACTCAGTACTCTTTGGGAGGGAGTAAGGGAAATGGGAAGAAGTTACAAGGAAGGCTTGAAGCAATCCTTATTGCTCTTTTCTGTCTGTATAATTTCAGAAAGGCAGTGAAAAATCCTAGTCTTAAGAAATCACAGGGCCACATTCTACAGGCTTGTATTTGTGCAAGAAGTTTGAGGTCCTAGATCAACTCTCCAGGTCCATTCATAGTTGGGTTTTTCTCAGTCTTACCTAAATGCCAATTAACAAAAGAGTTATAGAGGGTAGGGTGTGGGAGAGCAGGAGGACAAGAACCAACCTACAATGATTTATTTTACTTTTCAACATGGGGCCATTCCAGACTTTGATTACTTTTTCTGATCCTTAATTGCTTCTGCTATTTTTGAGTTTTATTCATGAACTCAGCCTTTAACTTCACAAACTGTAATCAAAAATTAGATTCCATTTATTTTTCTTTGTCTTTCCTATTCCTTTCCCTTCCTTTTCACTTTCTCTTCTCTCTTTAGACTCAGTTGGGTGATGCAGGAATGGAGCACTTAGACTAGAGTTAGGAAATTCTGAGTTCAAATCCAATCTCAGATACTAGCTGTGTGATCTTTGGCAAGTCACTTAACATGTTTGACTCAGTTTTCTTAACTAAATGAGGATAATAACATCACCTATTTCATAGGATTCTTGTGAAGATTAAATTAGATAATGTTTGTAAGAAAAGCTTTGCACAGTTTCTGGAATGGAGTAAATTCTTTATAAAATGCTCATTTCCTTCCTTTTTTTTAAACTTGAAATCTATTTCATATAAAAGTACAATGTCACTCATCATCAGTCAATCCTGATCAGTATAAAATCTGTGACCTGATCCCTTTCTGACTTGGCCCCATTCACCTCTTAGGCAGCTTGGTGCCTTCCTCCATCCCTGTCAACACATTCACAAGGGCTCACCAAGTTGGTACCAGACTTAAGGAGGACCCTCAGTGTGATTTAATTCTACTTTAGTTCAGAATTCCCAAGCTCAGATAACCCAATTGCTTTAGCCTTTCCAGTAGTACAAATTATAAGAATGTGCCATAATATCTTCCTATTGACTTTCTTTTTACTGAAGCCTTTCTACTCTTTTCTAGAAAAGAGACTACAATGATTTATTAAAAGCTATCAGTAACTCAGAGGCCTGTATAGCACATAAAAGGAAGCTACTTCTGTAGGAATAGGGATTTTTTAAAAAAGATTCTCATAAACTCTCAAACTTTTCCAAATTAGACATTATATTCAAGAGATAAGGCTATCTTAGCTTTCTCCACAATCTATGACATCAAGAACTCAAAAAAAGAAAAAAAAAACTCCAATGAATTAACAATGGAGGAATATTTCTAGCTCTTAATATGCATCCCTTCCTTCACCATCCATGATGCTTCAAGTAGCAAAGGGTAAAAGAAGACAACTACACATCCTCCTCATCTGCCCCTATTCTTAGTCCACAGGAAATCCCAAGGTCTGAAATTTGCCTAAGGATCAGCATAACATGAATAGTAAGACTTCGCTCTGTGGCACAAAGCAGTTTAGCTAGACACTTGAGGAAGAGAGTGAAAGGAGACTAGACTTATATGTGTGGTTATAGGGTATACCTTCAAGCCTGAGGGAAAGACTTACAATTCAGTTGGGACTATTTCTGACTTCTGGGAAGTCACCAGGGGTAGAAACAGAGAATTATTGAACATGAATTTACCAGTGATAGAGAAGTTAGCAGCACTTTAATGAAATACAACATGTGGGGAAACTACCATTAAAAATGAAGGACTCAGAAAGTGATAAAAAAAATAATGCTCTTAAAACCAGGACATGTAAGATCAGTTTAAAGCTAAAAGTGTTCACATAAAAACATGACAAGACAAAAAACTTGAACACTATTATAGAAAAAATAACATAAGAAGATTGACTCAAATCTTAGAACAGAGAAAACAAGGTGCTATTTAAAAAAGTACCCAGATCCTTTTTAGAAGAAATAAATATTTATGGCAATATCCAAGATACACAGTTGTAAAAATGAATGATTTCATTGATAAACAACAATCCTGCAAGGAAAAATTTTAACCTTGCAAAATGATAAAAGAACCCCTTTTTATTCATCCAATACTTGATTTAGAGCAAAATATAGCTACCAATAACCCTGGTGGATGTAGGTTTGGCGTTTCAATTTAGTCCACTCTAAATTGAACCAAATTATGTTCATCTAAGTCAAGCCAAGTGAAACCAAACTTTGTAATAGCCATTTATGAGGGGATTACAATACATGGGGGTACCATTTATGGTGCACTAATACTATAATAATGTGGTAATCCATTTACAAAGAACTCAACATATTTTGCTAGATTCTGGAATGCTGACACAATGATAGGCAGCCTGAATTCAATTCAATTAAACAAACATTTATTAAGAGCCTATTGTGTTCAAGTGCTGAGGTTATAAAACAACAAAGAACTAGGCACAGGGTCATCTCACTACATGGAGTTGAACTTCAGAGAGAAAATGAAATTATTTAATATCAACAAAACCTCCACTAACTCTCACTGATCATTTGAGAGGAGGTTCTTAACAATCATTGCACTGAATCTTCCGTTCTATTGTGGCTACAAAGGTTTCATAAGAAGCCTAGCTTATTTCAAAGAAACTCATCACTAAAAAAGAACACAGAACTTCCACTCCATTCTGACTCTCAGACCCTCTTCCCTTTTCCCCCTGGTCATATCAATAAATCTTGGCCTCTATACAGCATCCTTGGTTACTCACCGTATTCAGATAAACAAAGACTCATCAATTATGACATCTGTTGGCTGTATAATCTCAGCAAATCACCTAATCTCTTAGATTTAATTTCTTTGCCTTTAAAATGAAGATAATAATAGCATCTACCAAACATGGTTGTTGTAAAGATCAAAGGAAAGATTAAAAAAAGGACTAACCTGTTTTCTAAGAAAAACAAGTTAATATATGAAAATTCTTAAGAGTCTTTAATTATTGTCTAGAGTCAACACAATGATGAACTTATGTTTGCTGAAGTGGAGCTACCTAAATAAATAAATTACTTAAACAAACAAACAAATAATAAATAAATACCTATGTTTTCACTTTTAATTTCAGCTATAAATGAACCATATATGCATAACTATTATTAGGAAAGTGTATTTCTTTCTTTTCTTTCAACTTTATTTTGTTTGTATAACATACGTGTGGGTAATTCCTCAACATTAACCCTTACATAGCTTTCTCTTACAAATTTTTCCCCCCAATTCCCCACCCCTCCCCTAGATGGCAGGATATCCACTACATGTTAATTATGTTAAAATACTTAACAAATCGAATATATGTATACATATTTCCAAACTTATTGTTGTACAAGAAAAATCTTATCTACACAAAAGACATATCAGATAAAGGAAACAATGTAAGCAAACATCAATCAAGAGTATGAGAATGTTATGTTGTGGTCCACGTTTCATTTCCCTCTCTCTGGGTGTATATGGCTTTCTTCAGTGAACACTTGGAAGTGGTTTGAAACATTTCATTGTTGAAGGGAGCCATGTCCATCAGAATTGATTGTCATATAGTATTGTTGTTGCCATATATAATGATCTCCTGCTTCTGTTGATTTCACTCAGCATCAGTTCATGCAATTCTCTCCAGGCCTCTCTGAAATCATCCTGCTGGTCGTTTCTCATAGAATAATAATATTCCATAGTATTCATATACCATAAATTACTCAGCCATTCTCCAATTGAAGGGCATCTATTCAGTTTCCAGTTGCTAGCCCCTACCAAAAGGGCTGCCACAAACATTCTTGCACATGTGGGGCCCTTTCCTTCCTTTATGACCTCTTTGGGATACAAGCCCAACAGAAATGTTGCTGGGTCAAAGGGTATGCACAGTTCGATAACTTTTTGGGCACAGTTCCAAATGGCTCTCCAGAATGTCTGTATCTGTTCACAGCTCCACCAACAATGCATCAGTGTCCCAGCCTTCCCACATCCCCTCCAAGATTCATCATTAACTTTCCTGTCATTTTAGCCAATCTGACAGGTGTGTAGTGGTACCTCAGGGTTGTCTTGATTTGCATTTCTCTGATCAATAGTGATTTGGAGCACCTTTTCATATGACTATAAATAGTTTTAATTTCATCCTCTGAAAATTGTCTGTTCATATCCTTTGACCATTTATCAATTGGAAATGGCTTGAATTTTTATAAATATGAGACAATTCTCTATACATTTTAGAGATGAGACCTTTATCAGAACCCTTAAATGTAAAGATGATTTCCCAATTTATTGCTTCCCTTCTAATCTTGACTGCATTGGTTTTGTTTGTACAAAAACTTTTTAACTTAACATAGTCAAAGTTATCTATCTGGTTTTCAATTAAGAGTTCCAGTTTTTCTTTGGACGTAAATTTATTCCATCTCCATAGGTCTGACAGGTAAACTATACTACCTTCCTCTAATTTACTTATAGTATCACTCTTTATATCCAGATCATAAACCCATTTAGATCTTATCTTGGTATGTGGTGTTAGATGTGGGTCAAGCCCTAATTTCTTCCACACTAGTATCCAATTTTCCCAGCAGTTTTTGTCAAAGAGTGAGTACTTATCCCAGAAGCTGGGTTCTTTGGGCTTATCAAAGACTAGATTGCTATAGTTATTGCCTAGTTTGTCTTGTGATTCTATCCTATTCCACTGATCGACTATTCTATTTCTTAGCCAGCACCAAATGGTTTTAATGACTGCTGCTTTGTAATATAGTTTCAGATCTGGTACAGCAAGTCCACCATCATCAGCCTTTTTTTTTTCATTAATTCTCTTGAAACTCTTGACCTTTTGTTCTTCCAAAAGAATTTTGCTACTATTTTTTCTAGATCTGTAAGATAATTTCTTGGGAGTTTGATTGGTATGGCACTAAGTAAAGTAGTTTGGGTAGTATTGTCATTTTTATTATATCCGCTTGGCCTACCCATGAGCATTTTAAGTTTTTCCAATTGACTAGGTCAGATTTTATTTGTGTAGAAAGTGTTTTGTAGTTTAGTTCATATAGTTCCTGACTTTCCCTTGGCAGATAAATTCCCAAATATTTTATACTATCAACAGTTATTTTGAATGGTATTTCTTTTTGTATCTCTTGCTGTTGAACTTTATTGGTAATATATAAAAATGCTGATGATTTATGTGGATTTATTTTGTATCCTGCAACTTTGCTAAAGTTGTGAATTGTTTCTAGTAGTTTTTTAGTTGAGTCTTTAGGGTTCTCTACGTATATCATCATGTCATCTGCAAAGAGTGATAATTTAGTTTCTTCATTACCTACTCTAATTCCTTTAATCTCTTTTTCTTCTCTTACTGCCAAAGCTAACATTTCTAAGACAATATTAAATAATAATGGTGACAGTGGGCAGCCTTGCTTCACTCCTGATCTTATTGGGAATGGTTCTAGTTTGACTCTATTACATATGATGCTTGCTGAAGGTTTTAAGTAGATCCTACTAATCATTTTAAGGAAAAGCCCATTTATTCCTGTACTCTCCAGTGTTTTTAATAGGAATGGGTGTTGGATTTTATCAAAGGCTTTTTCTGCATATATTGAGATAATCATATGGTTTTTGTTATTTTGGTTATTGATATAATTGATTATGCTAATAGTTTACCTACTATTGGACCATCCCTGCATTCCAGGTATAAATCCTACTTGGTTATGGTGTATTATCCTGGGGATAACTTTCTGTAATCTCGCTGCTAAAATCTTATTTAAAATTTTTGCATCAATATTCATTAGGGAAATGGGTCTATAGTTTTCTTTCTCAGTTTTCTCCCTACCTGGCTTAGCTATCAGCACCATATCAGTGTCATAGAAGGAGTTTGGTAGTACACTTTTTTTTCCCTATTTTTTCAAATAGTTTATATAGTATTGGGATTAATTGTTCTTTGAATGTTTGTTAAAATTCACATGTAAATCCATCTGGCCCTTGAGATTTTTTCTTAGGGAGTTGATTAATAGCTTGTTCTATTTCTTTTTCCAAAATGGGGCTATTTAAATAATTTATTTCCTCTTCTGTTAACCTAGGCAATCTATATTTTTGTAGATATTCCTCCATTTCATTTACATTATCAAATTTATTGGCATAAAGTTGGGCAAAGAAACTCCTAATTATTACTCTAATTTCCTCTTCATTGGAGGAAAGTTCTCCCTTATTATTCTTGAGATTAACAATTTGATTTTCCTATTTCCTTTTTCTAATCAATTTAACTAAAGGCTTATCTATTTTGTTGGTTTTTTCATAAACCCAACTCTTAGTTTTATTTATTAATTCAATAGTTTTCTGACTTTCAATTTTATTGATCTCCCTTTTAATTTTCAGGATTTCTAATTTGGTATTTAATTGAGGGTTTTAAATTTGGTCTTTTTCTAGCTTTTTAAATTGTAAGCCCAGTTCATT
Organism: Myrmecobius fasciatus; assembly: GCA_023553655.1. Classification (NCBI taxonomy): domain Eukaryota; kingdom Metazoa; phylum Chordata; class Mammalia; order Dasyuromorphia; family Myrmecobiidae; genus Myrmecobius; species Myrmecobius fasciatus. The sequence goes on along the minus strand of JAJPUD010009367.1, from coordinate 50,035 downwards.
GATCTCTTTCTCTGTTTTATGCAAGTAAGCATCTAGAGATATAAAATTACCCCTTATAACCACTTTAGCCATGTCCCACAAATTTTGGTATGTTGTCTCATTATTGTCATTCTCCTGGATGAAATTATCTATTGTGTCTATAATTTGCTCTTTTACCCATTCATTTTTCAGGATTAGATTATTTAATTTCCAATTAACTTGTGGTCTATTTTCTCCTGGCCTTATATTACATGTGAGTTTTATTGCATCATGATCTGAGAAAGATGCATTTACTATTTCTGCCTTTCTGCATTTGATTTTGAGGTTTTTATGCCCTAACACATGATCAATTTTTGTATAAGTTCCATGAACCCCTGAGAAAAAAGTATACTCCCTTCTATCACCATTCAATTTCCTCCAGAGATCTATCATACCTAACTTTTCTAGCTTTTTGTTTTCCTCCCTAACTTCTTTCTTATTTATTTTGTGATTTGATTTATCTAATTCTGAGAGAGCAAGGTTGAGATCCCCCACTAGTATAGTATTATTGTCTATTTCTCCTTGCATCTCTGTTAGTTTCTCCTCTAGGAATTTGAATGCTATACCACTTGGTGCATATATGTTAAGTATTGATACCGCTTCATTGTCTATGGTACCATTTAGTAAAATATAGTTTCCTTCCTTATCTCTTTTAATTAGATCTATTTTTGTTTTTACTTGATCCGAGATAAGGATTGCTACACCTGCCTTTCTTTGTTCACCTGAAGCATAGAAGATTCTGCTCCAGCCCTTTACCTTCACTCTGTATGTACCTCTATGTTTTAGATGTGTTTCTTGTAAACAACATATTGTAGGATTCTGGCTTTTAATCCAGTCTGCTACCCACTTCCATTTTATGGGAGAGTTCATCCCATTCACATTCACAGTTAAAATAACTATATCTGTATTCCCTGTCATTTTATTTACCCAGAGTTATGATTTTCTCTTCCCTTTCCCCTCTCTCCCTTCCCCCCTCCCCAGTACTTTATTTTTGATGACCACCTCCCACCAATAGTCCTCCCCACTTTAAAATCCCTCCCTCCCCTTTATACCTTTCCCCTAATCCTTCTATTAGTTTATCCCTTTCCTTTCCTTCTTTCCCTCCCACCTTCCCACAAGGAGGGTCAGGACTTTCTATGAAGCCGAATGTGTCTGATATATTCTCTTAGAGTCCAATCTAATGAGAGTAAGGTTTATACAATACTCATCGCTCTTCCTACTTTTCCTCAATTATATTAGATCTTCTATGTCACGTTATGAGATTTTGCCTTATTTTACCTCCTTTATTTTTACTTTATTTTGCCTCCTTTCCCCCTTCCCCCCTTTTTCTTTTCAGTATGATATCCCTTCCACCTCCAATTTCTTTTCCATTATTATCAAAGAAATATCAAATTATAACCCCATTCTTTAAGGATACCTATAGTAGAAATATAGTTCTCAAGAGTTCTTTCGCTTTTACCTTTTTATGCTTCTCTTGAGTTCTGTATTTGGAGGTCAAATTTTTTGTTCAGATCTGGTCTTTTCATTATAAATAGGTGAAATTCTTCTGTATCATTGAATGACCATATTCTTCCCTGGAAGATGATGTTCATTCTAGGTGGATAACTTATTCTTGGCTGTAATTCAAGGTCTTTTGCCTTTCGGAATATCTGATTTCAGGCCCTTCAATCCTTTAATTGGAAGCTGACAGATCTTCTGTAATTCTAATTACAGTTCCTCGATATTTGAACTGTTTCTTTCTAGCTGCTTGCAATATCCTTTCCTTGGTGCGATAGTCCTGAAATTTGGCCACTATATTCCTTGGGGTTTTAATTTTGGGGGCTCTTTCAGGAGGTGATTGGTGAATTCTTTCAATGCCAATTTTGCCTTCTGATTCTGAAACATCAGGGTAATTCTCTTTCATGATTTCCTGGAAGATAGCATCAAGGTTCTTTTTTTCATCGTGGCTTTCAGGGAGTCTGATAATCCTTAGATTGTCTCTCCTCAATCTGTTTTCCAAGTCAGTTGTTTTTCCTAGGAGATATTTCATATTTTCTTCTATTTTTTCATTTTTTTGTTTTTGTTTGACTGATTCTTGAAGTCTTATTGAGTCATTTACTTCTATTTGTTCAATTTTAATTTTTAAAGTATTATTTCCTTCAGTTATCCTTTTTAGATCCTTTTGTAGCTGGCCAGTGGAATTTCTTGATTCAATGCATTCTTTTTCCATTTTGCCAGTTTTATTTTTCAGTGAATTGTTGTTTTTTTCCAATTCACCATTTTTATTTTCCAGTGCATTGGTGATTTTTTCCAATTCACCAATTTTGTTTTTCAGTGAATTGTTTCCTTTTTCCAATTCACCAGTCCTGTTTTCCAGTTTTTGATATCTCTGTTGCACTGATCTCAATTTATTTCCCCATTCTTCTTCTAGCTCTCTTTTGAGATTCTTTATGCAATCTTCCAGGTAAGCCTTCTGAAAGGGAGACCAGCTTACGTCCGCTTTTGTGGCTTCATCTGGGATTGTTTTCAGAACCTCAGGATCTGGGGACTGCTCTACTTTTTCTCCGTAGAAGCTGTCTATGGTGAGAGCTCTCTTCTGCTTCTTACTCATGATTTTGAGCTGAGGTATCAGTCACCAGCAGGGGATTCTGCTGCAGTTTTGATTTGCCGTGAGGCAGTTTGCCAAGTTGACTTCCAGTCTGAGGCTGGTCAGGCTAGATCCACACTAGGACCACGCTTTCAGCTGCTCTCAATCCACCCTTTACCAAAGGCAGATCTGCCAAAGCACCTCCCCACAAGCAGAGCAAAGTGGCCCAGGTGTCTCCCAGGGGCTTCCTGGGTGCCTAAAAACCACCTCTGTCACACCTCGACTTCCGCCCAGGGTGCGCTGGCATCTGATCATGGCCAGCGGCCGATTTCCCTGAGACTAACCTCCGGAGTTTTTTTCAAAGTGGATTGTTGATAGAAGTGTGTTGTAGTCCAAGTGTTTGGTGGAGCCCTTACTCCAAAACCAGTTTGGAGGCTCAATTTGTCTGGATCTGAGGGAAGGTCTCAGGAGTTCAAAGAGAATGCTGTCTGCAGTTTGCCATCTTGGCTCCGCCCCTCGATTTCAGGAAAGTGTATTTCTTAAATGTATTCAATAAATAATACTAAATGAACTGGGATGCAGGTTGAACTAAATGATTAGTTAATGAGGAAGAAGTTGTAATTTTATTATTTATTTAAAAAGACATCTAATCATGCCTCTGTATTATTCTAAAATGTGGTTGACAAAATTAAATATGAAAGTAAGTAAAATGGTAAGCTCAAGTGTAATATAAAAGTAATTTCATTAGTTCTCATAGATTTAATTGCTACGCTGATGAGTCTCATACCTGTCTATCCTGATCTAACTTGTCTACTGACCTCTAATTTTTCATTTCTAATTTTCCCTTCAGATATCTTTTTTTTTTTTGCTGAGGCATTTGGGTTTAAGTGACTTGCTAAGGTCACAGCTAGGAAGTGTTAAGTGTCTGAGGTCAGATTTGATCTCAGGTCCTCCTGACTTCTGGGCTGGTGCTTTATCCACTCCATCATCTAGCTGCCCCGCTTTCAGATATCTTGAACTAGTTATCTTAAACACAACCTGTCCAAAGTTGAACTTAATATTGTTTCCCCAAACCTGCTTCCTTCTTAAATTCCTTATTACTTTAGAGGGTAACATGTTCCAGACAATCAGGTTCCTTTCTCTCCTGACACTGACACCACCCTAGTGCAGGCTCTCATTACCTCATGCCTGGACTATTGCAATAGTTTGCTGGTGGGCTGGCCTGCCTCAAGTCTCTCTCCACTTTTTTCAGTTTTCCAAGTAATTTTTTATAAATCTCAAGTGCAAGCATATCAACTCTGCTAGTCCCACTCCCTTATTCTTCACTCATTTAATAAATCCCAGTGGTACTCTATCATCTCCATTAACAAATACAAAATGTTTTATTTGGCATTAAAAGACCTTCATACCCTAGACCTCTTCAACATTTCCAATCTTCTTAAATTTTACTCTCTACCAAGTACTCCAGTAGAGTGACATTGATTTCTAGTTTTTCTACAAAGAGGACACTCCATCTCTCAGCCTCAGATACTTTCCTAGTATTCTCTGGAATACTCTCCTTCCTCTTCTCTACCTATTGACTTCATTTAAGGACCAAATAAAATTCTGTCTTCTACAGAAAAACTCTCAGTCCCTCTTAATTCTATTCTCTTCTAATTATGTCCTATTTATTTTGTGCATAGCTTATTTGTACTTGTTAGCTCATTATCTCCCCATTACTTTGTGATCTCCTGGAGGATAATTATTGTCCTTTCCCCCTTTTTTTTGTATGCTGAACGCATGCACAGTTCCTGACAATAAATATTAATAAATGTTTATTGATTGACTGACTGACAGCATGGCAGATCCCACATATAATTTCTTCCTACACTAGTGAATTGATGCCAGCATAGAGAGATATTATACATAGATTTTCCTAGGTTTCTCATTTAATAGAATATAAGCCAAGAAAAGAGACAATGTTTTCTTCATAATATCATGGAACTTCATAGCATAGGAGCATTAGATACAAAAATTTCACTGATATTTAATATATATATGTATGTATGTATGTATTTCCTCAATTGTATGTGAAAGCAATTTGCTAATTTGTTGGTGTTTTTTAGTTTTGAACTCAAAATTCTATCCTTCCCTTCTTCCCTACTTTTCTTCCTTCTCTAAGAGGCTACACAATCAGATACAGGTTATACAGATGACATGATATCTAAATTTAGCTTGACTACACATGTTATCATTGAGGTAGAAAAACTGAGAGATGATAGTGTACAAGATATAGAAAAGTAATTTCACATAAAAGGGCCAATTTAATCATCACAATATTTTTCAGTCACAAGGACTAATAGAAAACATATTGAAGTTAATAACTCCATGAGACAAGAAGAAATATTTAAAAAAAGGAAAAAACTAAAAGATTGAAAAAAGTGGGAGACAATGCAAGGCACCTCTCTCCTGCCTCCCACACATTAGAGAAGGGAAAATCAGGCATTTATTAATAGATAAAATTTGTTAAATGCACATCTGGTTATGTACATGTCACTATATTCTTATGTCATGGAGAACACTGGTTTAGAGTCGAGAGGATGACCTTAGAGGCCATTAGTATAATCATTTTACAGAGGAGAAAACTGAGCAGGGGAAAGGCTAAGTTACTTGTTCAAGGTTATAAGTGTTTGGTATTAAAGGCAGGTTCATGCTAGCTCTCCAGATATTTCTGCTGACTTTTTAGAAATATAGAATTTCCTTTAACTAGAATATGGTTATATTTTAAACTTATAATTGTTTTCAAGTGCAAACAGCTACTTGAGAAACTATGCACATAAATTAATAGAAATTTGGAAATGACCTGGGCTTTAAAATGAAATCTTAGAGATGTCTCTATTTTATCATTCCTTACAGATACCAGTACTGAGGTTTCTGACCATTAAAAATGGAGTTGGAGAGATAAGAAACTATCATGGAGAGAGAACCAACCTCCAAATCTTGAAGACCTACATTGTATGATAGTCATGACTTCTCAGTGCCCTAGGGAACTCTCTTTTTAACTTTTTTTAAAAACTTTTTTATTAAAGCATTTTATTTGCAAAATATATGCATGGGTAATTTTGCAACATTGACTCTTGCAAAACTTTCTGTTCCCAATTTTTCCCTCTTAACTTCCACTCCCTCCCCTAAATGGGAGGTAGTCTAATACATGTTAACTATGTTAAAATATATGATAAGTCCAAAATATGTATACATTTTTATGCAGTTATCTTACTACACAAGAAAAATTGGATCTAGAAAGGAAAAAAAAAACCTGAGAAGGAAAACAAAATGCAAGCAAACATCAACAGAAAGCATGAAAATGCTATGTTGTGGTCCACACTCAGATCCCACAGGCCTTTCTCTGGGAGTATATGACTTACTTCATCACTGAACAATTGGAACTGGTTTGAATCGTCTCATTGTTGAAGAGAGCCATGTACATCAGAATTGATCATCATATAGTCTTGTTGCTGTGTATAATGATCTCCTGGTTCTGCTTATTTCACTTAGCATCAGTTCATGTAAGTCTCTCCAGGCCTTTCTGAAGTTATCCTGCTGGTTGTTTCTTACAGAACAATAATATTCCGTAACATTCATATACCATAATTTATTCAGCCATTATCCAATTGATGGGCATCCATTCAGTTTCCAGTTACTAGCCACTACACAAAGAGCTGCCACAAACGTTCTTGCACATGTGGGTCCCTTTCCTTCCTTTAAGATCTCTTTGGGATATAAGCCCAATAGAAACACTGCTGGGTCAAAGGGTATGCACAGTTTGATAACTTTTTGAGCATTGTTCCAAGATTATAAGTTAAAGAGAATTGCTGTGCTAATCAGAATTGTTGTCTTGATTAAATCACAAGTCTAATTTCTTTCAAAAAAATTGTGGAGCAGAATAATCAACTTAAAATATCCAAGCAGTGGCTATCTGAACAGATGGGTAAAGAATCAAGGGAAGGGAGAATGCCCTAACATAGACAAACAGTCCATACAGAGATATCAAAAGAAGACAATAGGGAGGAAAAGCTAGGTTGTGTAGCAATTAGGAGGTACAGACTTTTGGGGGAACTTCTGGGGGTGGAGCCAAGATTGCAGAGTAAAATCAGGAAGCTGCTCAAACTCTCCCATTTCCTCTTGAAAACCACATGAAACAAACCTCTGAACAGAGTCTGATGGAATGAAACCACTCTCCAGCTCAAGGTAGACTGAAAAGCTTCAAGAAAGGTAAGTCTTACTAGAGTGAAAAGTTTATCTGATCCTAGGTCCTCTCACCAGCTTTCCCAGAGTTTATCTGATTAGATATCTGATTAGATAAACTCTGGGAAAGCTGGTGAGAGGATTTTAATCATAGCAAAGCAGCAACTAAGACCCTCAATCCAGATTCAGTAGAGGAGTAGAATAGTGGAGCATCTTTCAGTCCCAGCTCACAAGATAAACTCTGGGAAACCAGGCTGTTTCCTGAACAGAGCAGGTAAAGCTATTCCCTACAGATGCAAGGGATCCCTGTGCTCAAAGCCAAGGCTAAGAGCCACACAGGAAGCTTGAGACAGCTCCACCTATACCCCAGAAGCAGAACTCAATCTCAGAAATAAAAAAGAAGAAATACCAAAACAAAAGGAAAGAAAATGAGCAAGAAACAGAAAAGAATCTTGACCATAGAGAACTACTATGGTGGCAAGCAGACCAAAACACAAAGTCAGAGAAGAATAAAATGCCCCCGAGGAAATCTCAAAGAGTGATCTGAACTGAACTCAAGCCCAAACAGGTTTCTTGGAAGTGCTCATAAAAGACTTTAAAAGGCAAATGACAGAAGTAGAATAATAAATGAGAATGGAAAAGAAAGGTATGCATGAGAGAGTGAACAGCTTGGAAAAGGAAAGAAAAAAAATTGTCTGAAGAAAACAACTTTTAAACAGTAGAATTAACCAAATGGAAAAAGAGATATAAAAGCTAACTGAAGAAAATCACATTAAAAACCAGAACAGAGCAAATTGAAGCTAATGACTTTGTGAGAGAGCAAGAATCAGTCAAACAAACTAAAAAGAATGAAAAAATAAAAGAAAATATGAAATACCTCATTGGAAAAATAACTGACCTTGAAAACAGATCCAGAAGAGACAAATTTAAAATTAAAATACCTGAAGGCCAAGAGCACAAAAAGAGCCTGGCTAGCATTCTACAAGAGATCATTAAGGAAAATTGCTCCTATATTCTAGAAACAGAGGGGGAAGGGGAAGTACTGATTGAAAGAATCCATTTAGCACCTTTGGAAAGAGATACCATAAGAAAAACCTCAAGGAACATTGTTGCAAAACTTCAGAACTACAATCTTAAGGAAAAAATACTGCAAGTTGCCAGACAAATACAATTCAAATATCAAGCAGCAACAATCAGGATTATCCAAGATCTGGCAACTTTTACTATAACAGATAAGAGGGCCTGGAATACTATATTAAGGAAGGCAAAGCACCTAGGGTTACAACCAAGAGCCAGCATAATCTTTTAGGGGAGGTGGTGGATCTTTAATGAAGTAAAAGATTTTCAATCATTTCTATTGAAAAAAAACCAAAACTAAACAGAAAATTTAATCTACAAACATAGAACTCAAGAGAAGCATAGAAAGATAAACAGGAGAATATATATATTATTTAAAGGTTAAACTGTTTACATCCCTAGATGGGAAAACAATATCTGTAACTTTTGAGAACTATATGTCACTAGGGCAGACAGAAGGGGGCACCACATAGACAGAAGGTGTGGTTGTGAATGGACTACAATGTTGGATAACATCAAAGAAAAGGACATTAAGGAGTGGGAAAAGGTCTGTGCTGGAAAAAGAGGAAAAGGGAGGTATAAAGGGATAAATTAGTTCACATGAAGAAGTGCAAAAGACCTATTACAATAGAGGGAAAAAAGGAAGGGGGATGAGCATTGTCTGAAGCTTGATCCCATCAGTTTTGGCTCTAAAAGAGAACTTCATAATTCAGTTGAATATAGACTTTTATCTAACCCTATAAAGAAGTAGAAGGAAAAGGAAGAAAAGAAAAGTGAGGGGAAAAGATAGAAGGGAGGGCAGAAATGCTAGGGAAAAAGGTAAGAGAATGGGGGGATGGTTGATAGAATATAAGGTAGTGGATGGAATGGGTTAAAAAAACATTACTAAGATCGGGGGAGGGATGATGGGAGATAAGGTAATGGTTGGGAAGGGTAAAAAAACATGACTGAGTAAGGTAGAAAGAGAAAACAAAAGTATATACGGGGAAAAATAGGAAGGAGGGAAATACAGAGCTGGTAATAGTGACTGTAAATGTGAATGGGATTAACTCTCATAAAATGGAAGAGAATAGCAGAGTGGATTAAAAAGCAGAATCCTGCAATATGTTTAAAAAACAGAATCCTATAATATCTTATTTACAAGAAACCTATTTTACACAGTCTAAATTTTTTGATTCTCTTACTCTTACATGTAATATATATATATTTAATTATCACAGGATAAATCCTTCTTGGGAGATGATGAATTATGCAATAGTGATCAAGTTTATCCTTATAGGAATGCCCCACACTAAGGGGCTGGAGATTGATCTCTTTATCTTGATTCCCCACCCTAGTGGGGAACCTGCTTATTCTCACAGCCATTGGTTCTTCTTCCCAGCTTCACACCCCACTGTAGTTCTTCCTGATAAGAATATCTGTGTTTGACATTTTTCCTTCAGTAAGTTCTCCTGAAATCTTGCTTTACCTCAGTCACACTATCTCTTTTTAGGATTGTGCATCTCAACTATTCTTTAACCATTTTCTGGGCTGTACTGTTTCCTCTATACTGTGATGACATATGAACATTTTAGAGCCATCTGTCACCCACTGAGGTATACAGTTATTATGAACCCATATGTATTGTCCTGATCCTTGGTATCTGGTTGGGGGGGTTGTTTGTATGCAATTGTGCTTACATTCATCATCTTTAAGTTATCCTTAAAGATATGGCCCAAATGAAGCAAATTAATTTTTTGTGACCTCCCTGTATTGTTGTTCCTAACTTGTGAAGACTCTTCTCTAGCCTACATGGTGAGTTTTACCAGTGTTGGTATTGTAGTTATTTTATGTTGTCTGCCCATTGTCACTTCATACATTCACATTGTGGTCTCTATATTGAAAATCAGCTCATTAGAGGGCAGGCACTGAGCCTTCTCCACCTGTAGTGTCTATCTGACTTCTATCCTTTTGTTTCTTTGGGACTGTGGTCCTCATCTGTCTCAGACTTGCTCTACTTCTTGGCTGATTCTGTGAGGTGTTGAATAATATCATCACCCCTCTCCTAAATCCTTTGATTTATACACTGGAAAATAAGGAAGTGAATTGGCCTTGCGAAAAGTACTGCAATATGTGGTCAACACTTAAGATTTAAGCCATGGGACCTTTTCCTCTTCATACATCTTAGTTTCTGAAAAGTTGCTCTAGTAACCCTCTCCATCTCATGCCCTTGATAGGATTATTGCCAGGAGGGGAGCTGGAAACTGGGGGGCACAGAAAATGAGTGTGTATAAAGGTCACACTTTTGTTTTCAAAAGGCTTTACTGTTATCTTAAAAGGATACATGCAGGGACTGGGACATACTGGGAAGACCCCGTTTCCATGGCTATTGCCTTCAACCATGACTAGGTCTTCTCTGTTGAAGATGAGTGCACAAGGGTATCAGATTGGAGCTCATGATGTTGAGGCTGTGCATGTTGGTGGGGCAGGTCAGTAGTTCCTGTAGGATGATGTGATTGTAGCATAAAGTCTGGTTTTCAAAACCATAATATTGGAAGGGAACCAGTGGGTGGGGAGGCAGGGCTGGCATGCTCAGCAGGAGTAGAAACAACAGTAATAGAAGTAGCAGTGTTGGTGTGAACAAGAGCAGCAGAAACTCAGGTGGAGGTGGCAGCATGGTGGAAAACCAAGAACTCCTGGAAACTCCAATCTTCAGGTGGCAGGTGGCATACTTCTGCATCTACATTCAGGCCTATTTTGCCCTGCCAAGGAAGCTTTAGAGGTCTGAAGTGAAGGAGGGGGAGAGTATAAAGATCCAGGTTCTCTCAGCAAGTAAATTGGGTCAAAAAGGGAGGAGCCTGATGGGCTGGGCTGGGATAAGCAGGCTTGTTTCTCCACAGTTGGAAACCCCACTGGCCCCTTTGGAAAATAAGATGGGGAGGGATGATTAGGATGTGGACTGGAGATGTACTACTTATGGTAAACATTCTTTTGGTACTTGTTTTTGCCACTCATTTTGACTTTTGGAACCAATTAATGACAAGTACTGAGATACCATTGTATTTCCAATTAAGTTTAAATGCAGTTCAGTTTATGCTTTGGAGTGTGGCTGCATATGAAGCCTTCAGATTCCATATTGGACACCTTGCACCAAATCATATAAAGAAACAAAAAGAAAGCAAAAACTCATGACATATGATGGAGGCTTTAAATTTGCACTATGGCCATGGCACTGTGTGAACATAGCACTGTGTGAACGTGGCTCTATGAACAGATCATTAAAATATTTTCCAACATCAGAAAGTAGTTAAAATTATTTAAGATGTGTAAAAGAGATAAGGGATAATCAAGCTATCATTTCAATTTCATCTTTTAGTATTTGACAAGATATTTAAATCTTCTGCCCTGCAATGTGAAGACATACAGTTCTCAAATGTCACCCAGATTATTTTCTATTTGATTTTCAAATTCAATATCTTTACTCTTTTAGGGACTTTTCCTTTAGGTTTGATTTAGAATTCTTTCTTGGATGGCCTCTTGGCTTCCAAGAGGAAAGCTCTTTCACTCTGTTTTAACTGGTATATATCTTCCTAGGAAAATCTTCTCTGATTTCCCTTTTGCTATGAATTGGATAGAAAAAAATTATGGTTTTTTGCTTGAAAAAATTAATAACAATAATGTAGCATCTCTTATAGTGATTTGTTATCTCATTATAGGGATTTTACTCCACCAGTAAAATATTAGGAATATTTTACACTTGATATCATAGCTCTTAATGATACTTCTAACTGGCATGCTTAGGCACAGATATGCCATCTAGTTTCCACTGAGGGACCCACCTTTTATTCCTTTTCATATACTGAGTCGTGAAGGGAAAGAAACAGAAAGCAATTTCAGTGCTTCATCACAACTTTGGCCTTTTTAACATCCTTTTCATTTTTGGGGGGGATGATGAGTAGATCTCTCTACCTTTACATGCCCTCTGACAGGAGGAAGGTACTAAGATGCAGCTTGTTTATAAGAGAAAATCATCCAATCAGTACATTTGTTGAATAACAATTATAGATGCAGAGTGAAATAAGCCACAAAAACTTTAGGCAGTGACCACAATAATGGAAAGGACAGCAATAGTCAAAGATTTCAGGATTCTCATAAATTTAATGACCTATCAAGAATTCAAAATACTGAACTTGAAATGAAGTTCCTCCCTCTCAGTAGAGAAAGTTCAGACCAGAAGCACAGAATGAGATACATAATTTCAGATATAGCCAATATACATATATATTTAGCTTGACTATAGCACTTAAAAAGTAGAGTTTCTATCTGGAGACAGGAGGAGAGGGTTGGAAGTGATAGAGATTTTAAAAAAGAAGAAAAGAAAGAAAATTGCACTAATAAATCTTTAAAAAATATACCAAAGAGAGCAAAAGGAATTGGAGATGGATATAGACAAATTAGCATGCCAATTTTGTTACTGTGGTTTGAAATTAAAGAGCTGTACATGACATGTTTGTAGCTTCATTTGCATTTTTCCTGTACTTCTTTGTAAGTTGAAATATTAATAACATAAGGTAACATAATTTTAATATTAATAAATAAATAATAGAAAGAAAATACTCATTATTAAAATATTGAAATTATGTGAACAAGCAATTTCACTATAAAAAACATGGGAAAATACAAACATATGTTGTAAGAAACAGCAAGTTCAAAAGATACAATAATTAACAATGGTTTGCAATTTCCTTTTCACCAAATTTATTTTTAAGAAGTTGTTTTCTTCAGCATATACTTTTTTCCATTTTGCCAAATTTATTTTTTAAGGAATTGTGTGATTCTTTTCCCCAAACTTTCATACTTCTGCATAGCACTCATTTATTTCTCCCATTTTTCTTCTATCTCTTTTTAAAAATTTCTTTTGAACTCTTTGAAGAGAGCTTTTTGAGTCAGAGACAAGTTTATCACTCTTTGAGGCTTCATCTGAAAGCATTTTGTCTTTGATGTCCTCTTCTGGGTTTGTGTTCTGTCTTCCTGTATCCATGGTAGCTTTCTATAGTCAGAGTTCTTTTTGCTTTTCTACTCATTTTCAAAAGTTGAGTTCTGCTCTCATGGCATAGGGAAAATTGTGCCAAGCTCTTTTGCAAGGGGACAAGGGCCTCTCAATGATTATGCTGTGCTGGGGCTGGGTTGGGGCTGAAGTTGGGGCTGGTGGTGCTTCAGGCTTTCCTGTTGCACTGGTTGGGGCTTGGCTATGTCCTGCATTTTATGCTGGGATTCAGAAACTCATAATTTGCTTTCTGAAGTTGTATTGGAGGTTTCACAGGTGGTTTGCTGATTCACTGGCCTTCTGAACAAAGACAAAGTAACTAATTTGCTGTATTTTGGCTAATAGCCTCCTGCTAGATTCCCTGCTTCAGGCCTTTTCTCATTGGACCAATCCTTACCAAAACAATTATCCCCAGGTCTCTCAGCATTGCTCTTGTACTGGGCTATATTCTGCCCTGCCCAAAGAGACAGACCTTTCTTGAAATCTTTCTGAGATACCTTAAGTTGGAAAATTATTACATTCCAAATTTTGTAGGTTCTGTTACTCCAAAATCTATTTAGAGGCTTGATCTAGTGTTGATTCTTAGGAAACTGGAGAGAGCTCAGGCAATGTCGTGTCTATTCTTTGCCATTTTAGCTACACCCACTTGTGTTCAGTTTCTTAACAAAGATGTTCTTGAAAATTGGTTTCACCAATGAATAATCAAGTTTTGTTCAAAATATTTAGAGACTTATTCATTCCAAACACTGAGCCCCATTTTATATAACACTTTGTTGAGAATAAATTTCACATTTTTGTTCCTTAAATTATAGATAAGGGGGTTCAATATAGGAGTAAAAAGATTATTTAATATCTGAACCACTGACCCAAACAGGGTACTAGGAGTGAGTTGTAGGTAGATGATGATGATGGACTCATACGCACAAAGAATTGATATGAGGTATGCACTGAAGCTGGAAAAGACTCTTGTCTACCTTAAGTGGAGATCCCAATATAGAAAATGAAAATGAGGAAATCGGAAAAATATGAAAGACAAAAGATCAGCATTATTGAAACTAACCCTCTAGGCTAAAGATGTATCTGCACAGATTAGAAGTAAAACATCAGGAATGTCACAAAAAATAGTAATGTTCTAGGTTGGGAACACAATAAGGTAACTGGAAAGTAAGAGAAGGCAGGATAGTAGCATGAACATGTCCATCCATCCAGGTGCTTGTTGTTAGGATAGAGCATACTCTATGATTCATGATAACTATGTAACATAGAGAAAAAACGCTTAGTGCAGTTCAGAAAATGATCAAAGAACAAATGGGTTGCACATCCCTGTAAAAAGCTGGCTTGTGTCTGCCCAGAAAGATAGACAACATTTTGGGTAAGGTAACTGAGGAGAAATCTATGTCAAATATAGATAGGTTTCCATGAAGGAAAATCTGGCCACAAGGATGAGTGCATTCCTTGACAGTGTGCATAAGTCCAAAGATAAAAGAACGAAAAGCATTATCTTTAGGAACACTATCTCAGAGATTCCTAGAAAGATGAACTCAGTCGTGACTGGATAGTTCTCCATTTCCATGGAAAAGTCAGCTCTTAGTTAACTGTGAAATGAAATGTGCAATTTAATTTAATGGGAAAAAAATCCAATATATTGTTTTTGAAGCCAAGGGAAGAAATGCTTCAAATTGTCCCAGAAGTCACTGACTGCTGTTGTATGGTTCCCACAATTTTTGAATATTAAGTACTAGTAACCAAGATCTCTTTGACACAAATATCTGTAATGAATGAGATGGGAAGAAGTTAGGTCAGAGAATGTATGGAAGAGAAGATTGAAGGTCTACAGAACTGTTGTTCTGACCTCATTGCTGTATGCCTGTGAAATCTGGATAATATACCAATGTCATGATAACAAACTGAATCACTCCCATTTAAATTATTTTATGAAACTTCTGAAATCACTTGGCAGAATTAAATACCACATACCGAGATTCTTTCTTGAACTAAATTGCCAAATATTCAAAGTCTACTGTAGAAAGTATAACTGGTGAGCTGATCATGTTATTCAATTGCCAAATATATGCTTTCCTAAAATATTATATTGTGGAGTACTCACAAAAGATAAGCACTCAGAGTGGTTAGAGGAAGTGATACAGGGATATTCTCAAGGTGTCTCTGAAAAACTCTGGAATTAATTCCATAATGTAGAAGACACTGGCACAGAACCACCTACCATGGCATCTCCTTATCAAAGAACATTCTGTGCTTTATGAACAAGACAGAATGGAAGCCTCTCAAAAGAAATGCAAGATGTGCAAATTTGGAGAATTTACTCCAAATGTTCACATGACCTCTTTGTGACTGACATGTGGTAGTATTCCAAGCTTGTATTGGTCGGATCAGCCACAGTTGGACATACTGTAACTTGACTCTAATATAGTGATGCCATTTTGGTCCTCTTCAAGAACAACAGACAACCACCACCACCACCAGATAAAAATCAGACTGTGAGACTCAGCTAAGGCAGCTTCATTTTGTTCTAGAGGCTGTTGGGAGCCACTGGAATTTTTTGACCTAGGAAAATAGTTAGACTTGTGTGCCTTAGAAATATTGTTTTGGCAGCTGCATAGTAGATGGATTAGAGAATATAGAGACAAACATCAGGGAAACCAACTAAGAAGATACTGACAGTCCAAGTTAGAGGGATACTACTATACTAGTAGCAGTGAGGGTGGTTAGAAGGAAATATATTTGAGATATTTGGTGGAAATAGAATTGTCAATATTTGCAACCTCCAAAAAACCAAGCCACCAGGATTATTCCAAATTCTTCCTCATTAGAACAAAGTGGGATAAAAAAGATTCAGTGCCCAACAGTTTGATAAAGGATTTAGCCTTGATTTTATTTCTTGTTAAATCAAACTGATAACCCATAGGTTCTAACCACTTCCAAGAACCAGTGGATTCTTGGGGACCTTTGGGATTCCAACCACTTTCAAGAAACAGAGGTTTCATGATACTTTTGAATTTAATGTGTTCACTTTTTAGCTATTCCTTATTTCTATCAATGCTTAATTCCAATCTAAGTTATTGGACTTCTCCACTTTTTCTGACACCTGATCCTATTTACTATTTGAATTGAGAAGTCTATTATACTCAATTCCTAATTATTTTCCCTTTATTATTCTTTTCCTTCTTTCAGTATAACTTTTCACTGAAAGCTGACATCTCTTTCCATTTGTTCCTTGTTTTGTATACATATAAACCTACAAGAATATATTTCTGCCATTAATTTATAAGAGATATAAAATTCAGGATAGAGAATTGGAATGAGTATTAAAAATACAAAACTATCCAGACCCAATTATTTCACACTTAATTTATATGCTGTTTTGTCTAGCTAAAGTTTCCTGTGCCTAGATTGGTCCAGAACAATTTAATTTTGTTCTAGTACTTCAAATTCGTTGAAGATACCAGAAAAGAATAATATCTCTCATCTTAGAAAAGCTTTTACAGAATTCTGAGCAACTACTATCTTAACTGACTGGTCCATTTTAAAGTCCCAAAGTCTCTTTTAAATTTGACACAGGCTAAGCCAAGGTCCAGAAAGAGGTTATATGTGGAACTGACAAGGAGGTTGTGGGAAAGGGAAGATCTTGGCAGCATCTGGGTGGGACAAGACTTTTCCCAATTTCCTCCTTCAGTACCTGTTATTAAAGCTTTATAGATTCCCAAATATTAAAGAAATGGTGTGCTGTGGTAGGGAAATTAGAAAGAATAGCTGAAAGGGATTAGCAATACAAATGGCAAGGGCTGATGATTCTCTACATTAGTAGAAGTGTATTAATTGGTGAGTTCTAATTCACTGAAGTAGTATGAATGATCATTTGGTGGGAATTAATTGGGGTGAGGAGCAGGGGGAGAGAAGGATCTAGGGCCTTATAACTTTTGGGAAGGGAAAATGGGACTAAGAATTTACTCACATAATTGCACTATGGATCTACAATCTTTTCGAGAGAAAGTTATTATTAATAAAATGAATATTTGTTAAGTGAAAAGGTCTCATAGTTTATAACTATAGCACAGATCTGGAATTCTCAAACTAAGACTGAAGTCATTCCTTTCTCAGGATCATTTCTGTTCTAACTTGAAAATATGAGACCTTTGAGTTTTTCACATCATATTTATAATTGTTAGCAATCTGGGGGTAGTCATAGGGAAAGTAACAAACTTAGAGAAGGATTTGTGAACCTCTGACATTCTGGAACCTGCTTTACCAAAAGAAAATATCATGATATTCTACTCCACCAGGGGATTATCCCTTTTCTAAAGTCACAGAATACCCAAGATCTAATTATTCACCCAGCTCAAGAGTTTTCTTGAGTTTGTGATATATCTGGAGATGAGATCCCAAGGGGAAATCAAGGCTAATTATAAAGGCCCTTTTCACTTCCCACCCCAAGTTGTGGGACTACTGAACTCTGAGAAAGAATCATTGCAGTGGGATAGGAAAAATCAGTTCTGTGTTGTTTAATTTGATCTAAAAAGGAGAAAAATTTAAGATTTCCAGATACATACATTAGCTAACTTTGATACCTAAAATAGAAGGTAAAAACCTCTCAATTTCCCTTCATGAGAGACTTGAGAGAAGGAAGAAAGATTTATTTTCCCCAATCAACTATGCTCTCTCTTGGAAATGTAAGTACACTCAATTTTGAACCATCTCTGCTTTTCATGGTGAGAACAGAATGAGAAACCATACATTGGATGGTAATATTGAATGACTTCCATATTTTCAAGTTAGAATAGAAAATGAGCCTGAGACCTCAGACTCAGTTTGGTAATTCCAGATTAGTGCTATAGTTATAGAATAGATCTTTTCCTGATGTTATGGTCCTCTTTGGAAAAGAAGGACAAAGAACAATCCTTAACTAGAGTAGTCATTCTATTCAATTCATTTCTTTCAGATACCCTAATATTATATACATCAAACCTCCATTTTATTTGTAGTCATAGTGACTGAAAGCTAAAGATAATCTCAGGTAAAAAAGGACAGATTTTCTTCAAGTGTGTGATAATCTTCCCAGTTGCTGTAAAGATCTAAATAAAAACAAGCAAACAAAAAAGCCCCAAAACCTAAATTAATTCACTCTTTGTGTCTGATATCTCGATGTACCCTCTACTTTTTTTTGTCTTCCCCCAGGGCTGACTCTCCTATGAAGATCAAGAATTACACAAAGGTTACTGAGTTTATCCTCCTAGGAATCCCTTATACAGAAGGACTGGAGACTATGCTCTTTGTCATTTTCTTATTCATCTACATCTTCACCCTGCTGGGGAACTTCTTCATCCTCTTGGCCATCATCTCCTCCTCTTGCCTTCATACACCCATGTATTTCTTCTTGGGACTCTTATCTATTTTTGATATATTTTTTCCTTCAGTGAGTTCTCCTAAAATGTTGGTCTTTCTCTCTGGAAGGAGCAGAGCCATTTCTTACAGGGGATGTGCCACCCAGCTCTTCTTCCATCATTTTTTGGGGTGCACTGAGGGCATTCTCTACTCTGTGATGTCATATGACCATTTTGTTGCCATCTGTCATCCACTGCACTACACAGTCATTATGAACCCTAGACTTTGTGTGGTCCTTGCCACTTGCACCACATTGATAGGCTGTATGCATGCCACTGTATTGACATCACTCACCTTCCAGTTGCCTTACTGTGGTCCCAATGAAATAGGTTATTACTTTTGTGACATTCCTGTTATCCTACCTTTGGCATGTGCTGATAGCTCACTGCCTCAGACAGTAGGTTTCACTAATGTTGGTCTTTTAGCTTTAACATTATTTTTCACCATCATTGTCTCCTATACCTGCATTGGAATAGCCATTTTGAGAATCCGTTCAGCTGAAGGCAAGAGCAAAGCTTTCTCTACCTGCAGTGCCCACCTCACTGCAATCATGTGTGCCTATGGACCAATTATCATCATCTATTGTCAGTCTACACCCAGCCCTTTGCTTGGTGCTGTAGTTCAAATTTTGAATAACATTGTTTCACCTATGTTGAACTCCTTAATTTATTCTCTGAGAAATAAAGATGTAAAAAGAGCTTTGAAAAAAGTTTTGTGTGGGTCAAGACTAACTTCAGAGGCCTAAATTAGGAGGATCCATTCTCCTTAATTAGTCCCTGTCTCCAACTTTGTGTGGAAACTGTGGATCAGAACATTTTTCTTTTTATAAGTAGCCATGCCCTTGTCCCTTCTCTTCTTTGCCATTCCATCTTTTCTGCATGGTATATGGAACCAAAAATTGGCTCAACATAAGAAAAAAAGTGGTTGGATTCCTTTATTTTTCTTTTAAAGGTTTATTTTCATTAGGATTCACATTCATTTAAGAATTCATGAAATGTCTGTGATCAGGAAGAAGATTCCTGTATACTTCTTAATTTGAAATAATAATCTTAAGAGAAACTCCCCTTTTTATGTACCTGTTTTTCTCATCGTTTTTCATGGAGGAAGTAAGGGACAGTTTAGACCTATGATTCCATTGGTATAGAGATTAAATAATGAGTATCTCCTTTCCTACTGTTTTAAATCACCAAACCTTTTGACATCACCTCCGATTCAACCCTCCTTTACTATAGTCACTATGAAAAGGTGGCCATTTTTCTTTTCAAGGCCTTCTACTGGTCCTCTTGATCTCATGTAGTCACTCTTGTCTCTTCTGGCAGATTATCCCTTTTTTTTTTTGCAAATCTTCTGTTTTTATCTGCTGACTCAGTGTCTGATGCCCTCCCTCCTAAATATGCCTTTCATTCTCAATTTTAGAAAAAAAAATTATTTGATCTACCTATACCCTTAAGTTTCCATCCTTGATTTTCCTCTCTTGACAGCTAAGTTCCTATAAAAATCTGTCTACATTTCCTCTCTCACTAACTTCTTAGACAGTTGCAGACTGAATTCTAACCTCATTATTCTACTGTAATCTCTCTCCCTCTAAAGTTATCAATTAATTATTTGTTACTTGCTCAATCTAATTAACAGTCTTTTCTCAGTCCTCACTCTTAAATCTGTATAATGCTACACTGTTGAAGACCTTTTCTCTCTGGATATTTTCTCACCTTTGGTTTTCATGACATTTTTCTCATCTTATTCTTCTCCCCTCTTTTCTGGTCCATCATCCCTACCTTACTCCCTCAATATAGATTACCTTAAATTTCTTTCCTGGTATCTTTTCATCCTTTTTTCTCTTTTCTAACTTCAGCAGACCTTATGGGTCGATTTATCAATTTGATACATATTATTCAAGACCTAAATATTCAACTCTATTCTCTCTTGAACTCTATCATCTGAGTCACACTCTCTTTGCCATTCCTGGAATACACTCATTTCACACTACCTTTTAGAATATCTAGATTTTTTTTTCCCCAAATAACAATGCAAAAGACAGTTAGTTCCTGGTTGAATCCTTTCCTGATTCTCCCCTTCCCCCCCAGGTCTTAGTGCTTTTCTCCCACATTCCTGAAATCATCTTGTATTTACTTTGTATATATCCTGGATGTATTTGTCTATGCACATGCTGTTTTCTCTATTGGATGAAGCTCTCTGCAGGCAGAGATTGTTTCATTCTTGTCTTTGTATCCCTAACATGCCATGCTTGTTGATTGACTTAATTGATTTATTGGAAACTCCTTCCACTACAAGCTGCTTATACCACTGAGAGGTTAAATGACTTTAATTTCAGAGCCAGTGTGGATCAAAGACATGATTTTATCTGAGGCCTAGGGTGAGGTGGGGAGGGAGGCAGCTTATGATTTAGACAACATATGAAAGAACAGAATTGTTAATTTCCTTTTGATTTTCCTATAGTCTGAAATTGAAGACAAAAATCAAGGTAAGGACTTGACTCTTTTTTTTTCTGAGGAAATGAATAGTAGATTTTTTGATTCCTATGGATGCTTCATAAAAGATATTTCATAATTCTTTACACAATTATTCTCTCACAAGGTGGAGATGATCATAATGGGATAAGAGCTTTCCAACTTTTTTGAGTGTGTTTTATTTAGCTCATGTGATGCACGTCATTGTTGCCAAATAAATCTACTATAATGTAGAAATCATAAAGGTAAAAACTTGTATCTTATTATGTTTAAACACAGGTTCAGGAGGTAGAAAAATAACAGAAGAAAGATCTGGATTCTAATGAGTCTTTTTTATATGTAAATTTATGTCAGAGGGACAGAAAAATAATTTTGTACATAGAACAATCTAGTACTTCTTATTAGCCAACAGAAGTTAGAAATGCAGATGAATAATTCCACTCTTTTAATGTCATTAAGATTGAACAAATTAGTAAACAGACTAAGATACAGATTTAAACATTATGTTTTCAAAATCCTTCATTTATGGAATAAAAAGGCTACATTTTAAGGAAAGCAGAGTGAGTTAATTTTAATTTCACAAAGGTAGCCCCAAAGCTTTGGATGAGGTAAATCATTCCACAAATACTTATCTGGGAAATATTTCCACAAATAGCTAAATCAAATTCTTTTTTGACTTCTTATCTAAAGATATTATAAAGTCTTTTCTACTAGAATTATTTCATGAGTCAGATTTTAGCCAGGTGAAGTTAATATTAATAGAAGACAGACATCAGTTAACCAAACATTGTAGAAGGAATGAAATGACAAAACTGAATAAAAGAAAAGCAAAAAATGAAAAAAATGTTCATCACACTTTCATCTTTTACAATAATCACTCTAAAAGTTCAAGCATCCAGACTATGTTTCTATTGTGTGTTTAGTTGGCAGTCTTTCTATTATGTATTTAGTTGGTAGGCTATTTTAATTTTCAAATTTCTACTTTTTTCAGTTTTAGGTTTATTCACTTTGAGAAAATCCATGAAATCATTCTTAAGTGTGTTTGTGTCCTAGCCTATACTTTTTCTTTTTCACACTTTTAGCAATTTGTCTGAGTTCACTTTCAGGGAGTAAGTATTAAAAAGCAAAGTGCCCAAGTTAGTACTGACAAGAAATGTATTGGCTGTATGTGTTCTGGTTCAGCGATATACTGATAAATGCTTCACTGGTTCTGTGTGAAAAATGTATTCAAGATGCACATATTTTTCTATCACTTTCATAAATCTAGACAATCAGCAAACAATAAACTAAGCCTTGATTTGTGGCATGTGTCAATTTTCAATGTCAGAGGTCTTCTTTTTGAACAAATACCTGGACAAGAATCTTCTCTATCACAAATCTGTTAGGAGAACATGCAGCTTTTACTTAAAATTTATAATGCAAGGAAACCTACTATTTTTCTTTTTTTTAAACCTACTATTTTTCAAAACAGCCTTGATTGTTATGAAATTTTTCTTTATACCAATCTATTATCTGTCTCTGAAATTTCTATCTATTCATCCTAGTTCTTTCCTCTGTGGTCAAATGGAACAAAATTAGTTCCCCATTGTTGGATTATACTCCATTTTCATATTTACATATTACTATTCCTAATTTCCTTTAAAATTCAGTTTAAATGCTATTTTTTATATAAGGTTTTTGCTATTCCTCCATATCTAACAGGTATATGTTGCAATTGGCTTGAACTAGCAATGAGAACTGATTGCTAAATTTTCTCTGTGAGTATTTACACCTTGGAAATCATGAAACATTACAAACCAGAGCTTAATTTATCACTGTGCTGCTTATCTACTTAAAGTAATAAAAAAAATCTTAATTCTGATTAAAGTGTCATGTAAACATGCTTATGTGTGTAAAAACACATGACATAATGTGTTTGTGTGTGTGTGTGTGTGTGTGTAATCAGAGTGGTGGTTGATAAACATTTATTCACATACCCTTGGATCTCTCCCTTCTGAAAGAAGATTGTACTTATTTTCTATATAGCCTATTTATTTATTAGCATACAATATTTTTGCCTAAGTAGAATGTAAACTCCTTGAGGATAAGGACTGTTTTGTTTTGTCTTTGTGCCTAATGGTGTAATTTATTCACAATAAGTGCTTAATAAAGACTATTTGAATTGAAGTGAATCATCTTTTATCCACCATTCTTTTAGCTAGCATTTATGGAGCAATTAAGGCTTGCAGAGCACTTTATAAATATTATCTTGTTCAATCATCAAAAAAATCCTAGAAGACAGGTATGCTATTATTTTTTTTTACTAATTTTACAACAAAGACATGGAGGCAGAGAGAAGTCATTTAACTTGTGCCTATGCTGTAAATGAGACTGGAAATGAATTCATTTCTTCATGATTCAAGTCCAACACTCATCTCCTACACAATATAGTTACTCATGACCTTTGAACCTTCCTCTATCCTTCTGACTAATTCCATAATTGCAGATCCTCAACAATCTTAACCGTGTTTTTCATCATTCTCTAGGTATCTTCCCTTGATCCTGTGGAAGTCCAGTGTTTTCCTCAAATTTCATATATAGTCTCCTCATCTATCTTGGGCTACAATTCAATTCAATTTAGCACATATTAATCTCTTACATACAAAGCAATGGGGGTACAAATTTTAGAACACACACATATACCCATGAACACATACATATATAGCTCTTACTCTTTGTCCCACATGTTTGGAATACATTCTTTTCTCACCTATGTCACTTAAAATCTCAAGCTTCCTTCAAGTCTCTACTTAATTAGCACCTCTTTTTAAAATTTATTTTTAATTTGTGGAATAAAACAAGTACTTTCATAACACTACAAAAGTTATTGCATGTGAAACTGGACATTCATTATGTACAATTTGCTATTCCTTTTAAATACAAATTTATATATTTTACATGAAAAAATTATAGAAATTTTTCTTTTTTTCTTTTTTTGTCCCACCTCACCCTATAAATGGCCACCACTGGACACACACACACACACGCACACACACACAGACACACACACACACTTATAAAATTATTCTATAAATACTTCTATTTATCACTTTTTCCTTATTGCAAATAACATTTTTCTTCATATATTATTTATAGTTTAATTTGGGTATTTATAATAATCAAAATATTACTCAAAATTGTTCTTGAAACTGTTGCTATTATTATACACAGTGTTTTCTTAGTTTTCCTCATTTCCCTCTTCATTATTTTGTGGAAATATTTCCATGTTTTCATATTTTTTTCTTTCTATAATAGTTTTATTTTTTCCCCCAGACAGATTACAAGAAAGTTTTAAACATTTATTTTCACAATATTTTGAGTTCTAAATTTTTCTCCCTTCTTGCTTTCCTCTCTTCTGAAGAAGGTATTCAGTTTGACCCAATTTATGTGCATATGCTATCATGTAAAACACATTTCCATATTAGTCACAGTTGTGAAAGAAGAAACAGATCAAAAGAAAAAATCATGAGAAAGAATAAAATGAAAAAAAATGCTTTGATCTGTATCCAGAGTCCATCACTTCTTTATTTGGATATAGATAGCATTTTTCATCATAAGTTCTTCATAGTTACCTTGGATCATTGTATTGCTGAGAATAGCTATGTCATTAATAATTGATCTTTTTACAATGTTACTGTTACTTTGTATATAGTACACTTTACTTGGTAGCAGCTCATATAACTCTCTGCAGAATTTTCTGATAGCATCTTGGTCATCATTTCTTTTTTAGCAAATATTATTTCATCAAAATTATATATCACAATTTATTCAATCATTCCCCAATTTACAGATTTTCCTTTGATTTCCAATTCTTAGTCCCCAGAAAAGAAATGCTATAAATATATTTTTTATTTCCTTTATATTTTCTTTTCAGATACAGACCTAATAGTGGTATTTCCAGATCAAAGGGAATGCATGGTTTTATAGCCTTGGGCATCATTGCAAATTGCTCTATGAAATGGTTAAATCAGCTCACAACTCCACCACCAGTGCATTAATGTCTCATTTTCCTCACATCCTCTCCTCTCATATTAACCATTAACTATTCAATAACATTATGCCAAACTTATATGCCACAATTTGTTGAACAATTCCCAAACTCTGTTCTGAATTATTAATTCCCACAAAATAAAATGCCACTACAAATGTTTTATTATATATATGTTGCCTGTCTTTGAAAACTTGACTTTATATGGCCAGTAGAGGGACCTCTCATTTAAAAGATATGAATTGTTTAGGCATTATTCTCACATAGTTTCAAATTATTTCTCAGCATGGTTATTACAATTCACATTAATCCAATTTTTTTGTTTACTTGTTTATAGTCATACATTTATTCAATGATATGCTTTCTATTTCTGTTGTGGTATGATTCCTTGTTTGCATTCTTGTTTACTAAAAATTAAAAATGTTATTATTTACTATGATTAATCTCACCTTAAAAAATTCTCAAAAGGCTTCTATATTGTGAGACTGTAGATTTAAAAACACCCTTGTGAGCAAATAAAAGCACACGATCTTTTAAGGATGATACCTGGAGGGTTTAGGTAGAAGGCAGTCTTCAAGGATCTAAAAAGCAATGAAAGAGAAAATGTAGACCACTCTTTATCAGAGTTTAAGTGTCAAGGGAGGAGAGTTAAGGATGAAAAACAAGTAAGATAAAAAATTATTTTTTAAAGTATGATGGAGGACATATTTTTGTGTTTGGGGTGAGATCAAGGATGGATCTAGCAGATAAAAATTGAAGATTACCCAAAAAGGATAATTTGCTAGAAGAGACAAGAGGATCAAATGAGATTAGGGTATGAGTAGAAAGTCTTTATAAGGAGAAGGGCCAACTTTTCAACAGAGTAGAGCAAAGGAAGAATGAATGGGATATGTTGTCAAAGGGATTTGGTGATTTAAAATGGTGGGAAAAGGGAGTAACTGATGAACTCTACACCAATGAAATCATAGGTCTAAACTGTCCATTACTTCTATCAAGAAACACTATTCAAAACTATTACAAAGAGAAAGACAGATACATTCAAAAATAAGTTTATTTTAAGATAATTATTTCAAACACAATAAAAGATAGGCACTTTCTTCTTGTCACAGACACTTCACAAACAGTGAAATGAAAACGAATCCCAAAGAAAAAACCCTTTAAGAGAAAAAAGAAATCAATTTTTTTTTCTGGTTGTATGCATTGTACAGGAAATATGGAATGTTGACATAGAGAGAGGGCAAAACCATGGCTACCATTCAAAGAAGGAGAGGAATCTCACCAATTATATCCACAATAAGATGGAAACAGGGAACTGACCAAGGTAACTGAGGTTTCCTAATTTAATTCTTTAAAGTTAGATTCACACAAAACTCTTTTCAAGGACCTTTTTACTTCCTTGTTTCTCAGAGAATAAATTAAAGAGTTCAGCATAGGTGAAACAATGTAATTCAAAATTTGAACTATAGCACCAAGCAAAGGATTGCATGTAAACTGAAAGTAGTTGAAGATAACTGGTCCATAGGCACATGTGATTGCAGTGAGGTGGGCACTGCAGGTAGAGAAAGCTTTGCACCTGCCTTCAGCTGAACAGATTCTCAAAATGGCTATTCCAATGAGGGTATAGGAGACAATGATAATTAAAAATAATGCTGAAGCCAGAAGACCAACATAAGTGAAACCCACCCTCTGGGCCAGTAAGCTATCAGCACAGGCCAAAGGTAGAATAACAGGAATGTCAAAAAAGTAATAGACTATTTCATTGGGACCACAATAAGGCAACTGCAAGGTGAGTGATGTCAATACAGTGGCATGCATACAGCCTATCAATGTGGTTCAAGTGGCAAGGACTACACAAAGTTTGGGCTTTATAATATAGCAACTTAGGAGAACTCACTGAAAGAAAAAAAAATATGTCAAAAGTAGATAAGAATCCCAAGAAGAAATACATGGGTGTATGAAGGCTAGAGGAGGAGATAATGGCCAAGAGGATGAAGAAGTTCTCCAGAAGAGTGAAGATGTAGATGAATAAGAAAATGACAAAGAGCATAGTCTCCACTCCTTCTGTATGAAGTATTCCCAGGAGGATAAACTCAGTAACCTCTGTATAATTCTTGATCTTCTTAAGAGAGTCAGCCCCGGGTGAAGAGAAAATAAAACAGAGAGTGCACATAGCTA
Source organism: Myrmecobius fasciatus (assembly GCA_023553655.1). Classification (NCBI taxonomy): domain Eukaryota; kingdom Metazoa; phylum Chordata; class Mammalia; order Dasyuromorphia; family Myrmecobiidae; genus Myrmecobius; species Myrmecobius fasciatus. The sequence goes on along the minus strand of JAJPUD010009367.1, from coordinate 23,054 downwards.
TCAAATACAAAATGTGAGTTGGTTTGGCTTTATACAAATTCATCTTTGATCACCATTTTATGTTCTTTATTAAAATCTTTACAACCCAATTGGAAGATTGGAGCACAGTAGAAGAATGTCTATCCTTTTTTTTCACCTGAGACTGTTAAGTTTCAATTTTTAATTCCATGACTGTAATAAAATGGAGCTCTGAGGTACCTAATATTACGGCATCTCAAAACAAATGAATAGAATGGAATGATTGCTATTTCTTCCCATTTCATAGATATTTTTATTTTTTAATTTTATTTATTAAATTTCAATATTTACTTTACATCAGGTTTTGATTTCTATTTTTCCTTCCCTTTGTCCTTCCCTTTCCTTTTTCTTTCCTCAAGAGAGCAAGAAATCGGATATAGGTTATACATATACAACCATATTAGACATATTTCCACAGTAGTCATATTGTAAAAGAAGAAGCAGAACAAAAGAGGAAAAGGATGAGAAAGAAAAAGCAACAAAAATCGGGAATACTTTGATTTTCATTTGGACTCCATAATTCTTTCTCTGTCTATGGATAGCATTTTCCATCAATGAGTCTCTTGGAATTTACTTAGATCATTGTATGGCTGAGAAAAGCAAAGTCTGTCAAAGTTGATCATCCACACAATGTTGCTGTTATTCTGTACAATGTTCTCCTGGTTCTGGCTACTTCATTCTGTATCAGTTCATGTTATTTCTTGATTTTCCCCTGAAATCAGGCTGTTCATCATTTAAAAAATATTTTAAATAGTATTTTATTTTTCCAAATACACACAAAGGTAGTTTTCAACATTCACCTTTGCAAAACCTTGTGTTCCTCCCCCTTCCTTCCTCAACCCCAAAACAGTAAACAATCTGATATAGGTAAAACATGTGCAATTTTTTTAAAATTTATTCTAGCCAATATTACCCATTTGCATTTCATAATGTTCAAAATGCCCCCCCCCCCCCAATTTTTCCTTTCTCTACAGATCTGACAAGTGTATTATTCTTTGCCCTAATAATTTGCTTATGGAATCACTCTTTACATCTAAATCATGAAATCATTTTGATCTTATCTTGGTGTAGCATGTGAAATGTTGGCAAATTCCTAGCTTCTGTCATAATATCTTCCAATTTCCCCAGCAATTTTTGCCAAATTACGAGTTCTTATTCCAGAAATTGGAGTCTTCTATAGCCATTAACTTTGTGTAACTCATCTATTCTAATGATCAACGGATCTCTGCTTTTTAAATGTATCAAAAGGTTTTGATGACTACCACTATATGATAAGTTTTAGATCTGGTACACCTAGATCATGTCCCTTTGAATTTTTTCATTAATATTCTTTTGTTCTTCCAAATGAATTTTACTATGATTTTTTTTGCTCTATAAAGTAATTTTTTGCCAGTTTTACTGATGGCACTGAATAAATAGATCAATTTGTTAGAATTGTCATTTTTATTATATTAACTCAATCTATCCATGAGCAATTGATATTTTCCCAGTTGTTCAAATTTGAATCTTTGTATGAAAATGGTTTTGTGATTATGTTCATACATTTCCTATCTTTGTCTTGGCAGGTAGACTCCTAGATATTTTGTATTGTATATGGTTATTTTAAATGGGAATGGGACTTCTCTTTCTTTTGTTGCTAGATTTTGTGGATAACAAAAACATGTCAATGGTTTATGTGCATTTATTTTATATCCTGTAACTTTGCTAAAGTTGTTAATTATTTGCAGCAGTTTTTTAGCTGATTCTCTAGATTCTTTGACTATACCATCATATCTTCTGCAAAGAGTGATAGTTTTGTTTCCTAGTTGCCTACTTTAGTTCTTCATTTATTTTGTTTCTCTTATTGCTATAATGTTGATAATGGGCATCCTTGTTTCACCCATAATCTTATTGGAAATGCTTCTAGCTTATTTCTCTTACATATAATGCTTGATGATGGTTTTAGATATCATTTTAAAGAAAACTTCAGAGGCATCTAGATGATGTAGTGGACAGAATATCCGCCCTGAAGTCAGGAACACCTGAATTCAAATCTGACCTCAGACACTTAACATTTCCTAGCTGTGTGACTCTAGATGAATCACTTAATCCTAATTGCCTCAGTCAAATAAACAAATAAAAGGAAAACTCCACTTATTCCTATGCTCTCTAGGTTGTTTTTTTTTTTTTTAATTAGGAATGAGTGTTGTATTTTGTCACTCTTTTTCTGCATCTAATGAGAAAATCATATGATTTCTATTAGTTTTGTTATTGTTATGGTCACTTATATTGATAGTTTTCCCTATATTGCAGTCTTGGTGTAAATCCCATTTGACTATAGTGAATTATCTTGGCAATTGCTGTAATCTTTTTGCTAATATCTTTTTAGATTTTTGCATCAATATGCATTAGGGAGATTAGTCTATAATTTTCTTTCTTTTCAAAATTTTGTTTTAGCCCTTCCTAGTTAGGTATTAGCACCATTATCTCTATAATAAAAAAAAATGATAGAATTCCTTCTTTGCTTAAATTCCCAAATAGTTTATATTGTATTGGAATTAATTGTTCTTTAAATATTTGGTAAAATTCTCTTGTACATCCATCTGGGTCTGGAGATTTTTTCTTAAGGAGTTTATTGATGGTTTGTCCATTTTTTTAATGAGGCTATTTAAATATTTTACTTTGTCTTCTACTAATTTGGGCAATCCATATTTTTGTAAATATTCTTCCATTTCACTTAGATTGTCAGATTTGTTAGCATACAATTGGGCAAAATAGATTCTAATTATTACTTTAATTTCCTCTTCACTATTGGTAGGTTTATCCCTTTTATTTTTGATACGGTAATTTGATTTTCTTCTTTCCTTTTACAATGGAGGGGAAGAAGGGAAGAGAGGAGAAGAGGAGGGAGTGAACCTTAGTCTCATCAGAATTTGCTCAAATAGGAAATAACATACATACTCAATAGGGGTATAGAAATCCATCTTACCTTGCAGAAAAATGGAGGGGAATGGGATTTGAGAAGAGAGGAGGGTGATAAAAGAAAGTCTATATTGGGGGGGAGGAAGTGCTCATAGGAAAACACTTTTGAGAAGGAAGAGGGTGAAAAGAGAGAGGGAATAAATGGAGGGGAAAGCAATTATAAAAAAAAATTCAAAGCAAGTTTCTCTGATAAGGCCTCATTTCTCAAACATAGAGGGAACTGAGTCAAATTTATAAAAAGTAAGAACCATGACCCAATTGATAAATGATCAAAAGATGCTATATGTACCCAAAGGGCAGCAAAATCATGAGTATCTTTTGACCTAACAACATCACTACTAGGCATGAATACCAAAAAAGATTTAGAAAAAAAAATAAACAGAAAAAAATGACCTATGTGTACAAACAACATTCATAGCAGCTTCCTTCTCAGGATAAAAAAATAGAAATTGTGGGAATGCCTATCAATTGGGAAATGGATTAATAAACTGTGGTATGTGTTTGTGATGGAATATTATTTTTCTATGGTAAATGATGAACAGGATGCTCTCAGAAAAAACAACCTGGAAAGTCTTCCATGAATAAAGTGAAATCTACTGTATAACATAGTAATAATATTGTTCTGAGATGACCAGCCAAAAATGGCTTTGTTATTTTCAGTAGTACAATCACCCACAACTACTCTGAACGAATTATGATGAAAAAAATTCTATCCATATCCAGAGAAGAAATTGATTTTATCTGAATACAGATTGAAGCATTCTTTATTTCTCTATATCTCTTTTTCTTTTAAACTTAATTTTTTCTTGAGGATTTTTATTTTCATTAGAATAAGAAATCTGTTTTTCCCATAATTTGATTTTTATGGAAATGTTTTGCATAGCTTCACATGTGGTTTCTTAATTGTGGGTGGGGATAAAAAAGAGAACCTAGAATTCAAAAATCTCAAAAAACAAATAAAAATGTAAAAACAATTATTTTGAATGTAACTGGGGAAACCATGAATGAAAGAAAGAAAGAAAGAAAGAAGGAAGGAGGGAAGGAAGGAAGGAAAGAGAAACAAAGAAAGAAAGAAAAGAAAGAAAGGGAAGAAAGAAAAGAAAGAAGGAAGGAAGGAAGGAAGAAGGAAAAAATAAACAATTGGGATTAGGACAATAGCTTATCTTAAAACAACCAAATTGCAGAACTCAGTCATTGACATTGACTCAAAACATTTTATATTAACCAATTGTATCAATGAACTACTTTTTAATTGAACAAAAATAAAAATTGCATTTTTTTAAAAAAAAGAACTGCTTTGATTGCATCCCATAAGTTTTGTTATGTTATCTCATTATTTTCTTTCTCTTGAATGAAATTATTGATTGTTTCTATGATTTGTTGTTTGACTCACATGTTCTTTAGAATTAGATTATTGCATCATTAATTAAATTTTTGATCTGCTTTTCCATGGCCCTTTATTACATGTAATTTTATTGCATCATGTTCTGAATAGGGTGTATTTAATATTTCTTCCTTTGTGCATTTCAATTCAAGGTTTTTGTGCCCTAATATGTGGCTAATTTTTGTCTAGGTTCCATGTACTGCTGAGAAAAAGATATATTCTTTTCCATATTCATTCAATTTTCTCCAAAGTTCCATCATACCTAACTTTTCTATAATTCTATTTGCTTCAACTTTTTTTGTTTATTTCATGGTCAGATTTATCTAGTTCTGAGAGAGGGAGTTTGAGATACCCCACTAACACAGTTTTGCTGTCTATTTCTTTTAACTCACTTAAATTCTCTAAAAATTTGGATGCTATAATACTTGGTGCATATGTACCTAGTGTTGTTATTACTTTATTATCTATATTCTTTAGCAAGATGTAGTTTCCTTCCTTATCTCCTTTAATTAGATCTCTTTTTCCTTTTGCTTGGTCTGAGATCAGGATCACTCCCCCCCCCATTTTTTCCTTCAGTTGAAGCTTAATATATTTTGTTCCAGCCTTTATCTTTACTCTATGTATATGTCTCTGCTTTAAACATATTTTGTAAACAATATATTGTAGTTTTCTGGCTTTTAATTCACTCTGCTATCTGCTTCCATTTTATGGGAGAGTTTGTCCTAGTAAGATTAATAACTCTGTATTTCCCTCCATCCTATTTTCTGCCATTTATATTTTTCTATTTCATTCCACCTTTCCCTCCTCACTACTGTTTTAATTCTGAATTTCACCTTTCTTATTCTGCCCTTCCTTGTATCACCCTCCCCCTTTTCTTTCCCCTTTTCCTTTCTGCTTATCCACAGGATAAGACACATTTTTATACTAAAGTAAGTATGTATATTATTCCATTTTGAGCCAAATATGATGAGATTAAGGTTCAAAAATGCTTACCTATCTCCCTTCTTTCCTTCTACTGTAACAGGTCTTTTGAGCTTCTTCATGCATTGCAATTTATTCCATTTTACCTCCCCTTTCCACTTTACCTTGTACAATCTTTTTCCACCCCCTTTTTTCTTTTTTACATCATCACATTACAATCAACTTTTATCCACAGCCTCTATTTATGTACACTCATTCTAACTGCCCCAACAAAGATACAGTTTTCAAGAGTTACAAGTATCATCTTCCCATGTAAGGATGTAAACTGTTTATTTTTTTCTTTTGACCTAACAATTAATATCAAGAAAACACAGGTCGTCCATCAGCCAGCACCACACCATCCTTATGTTGAGCCATCAGTTACAATAAATAGTGGATAAGTTCTCTTACCTTGGCTGTATACTTTCTAGGGGTGTCCACAATGATAATGAGGTCAGTGCTTGGGAGGCTGTGACTGAAAATGAGCTTTTGTGCTAATCTCATTATTTTATGCCTGTGAAACCTGGACAGTGTACCAGCTCCATGCCAGGAAACTGAATCATTTCCATTTGAATTGTCTTAGGAAGATTTTGAAGATTTCCTGGCAGGATAAGATACCAAACACTGAGATAATTTCTCGAACTAAATTGACAAGTATTCCAATTCTAGTGCAGAGAGCACAATTCTGTTGGGTTGGTCACACATTGTTTGAATGCCAAAAGTACGCTTGCAAAAAAAAAATTATGGAGAACTCACACAGGACAAGTGCTCATAAAGTAATCAGAAAAAATGATACAAGGGCACTCTCAAGATCTCTTTTAAGAACTTTAGAATTGAGTGTATGACATGAGAGATACTAGCACAGGATCCCCCAGCACGATGTACCCTGATCAGAAAAGGTTCTAGTTTCTATGAGCAAAGCAGAATTGAATTAGCTCAAAAGAAACACGAGATATACAAAATTAGAGAGACTACTCCAAATATTCATATGGGCTATTTGTGTCTGACTTGTGGAAGAACATTCTGAGTTTCATATTGGCCTGATCACTCACAGTAGGACATCCTGCAACTCCATACTAACATAGTGATGTCATTTTGCTCCTCTTAAAGAAGAAAAGAACCACCACCAATTAATCAACAATGTACTAGTCATTCTTAAACCCTTTATCCAATTATCCTTCTACTCCTCCTATCCTGCCAATCCTCAGCTATAGTCACTTTGAAAATCTCCTTCCTCAAGCATTACAAAGCAAGATGATCAAATATCTCTTGAAATGGACACACACTTATTAGGATTAAAAGTTTTAGCCACATCAAAATTGAACAAAATCTTCCCCACATTCAGCCTTTTAATTGGTTTCTTATTGCTTGTGCATGTATCACAAAATCAATTCTATTTAACAGTAAGGTGATAAATCTATGTTTCTATATTCCTATCCCTTTACTTACATCTATGTCTATATATCAGTATATAGGTATGTAGACATAGATAGGCATATGCTTATTATATATACACTTATATATCATATATATGCATATATATACACTTAATGAATGGTCCATTGAACTACACACTATGATTTGAACATTACTAACATAGCTATAGAGAAATATAGAAATATCTTGTACTTGTACTACATGTCAACAATGAGCTAGGACTAGAATTAAATAAGAAAAAAATTGAATTGGACTATTTTTGAAACTCTTTACATTATTTTTTAGGAATACCAAATATTACAGGCCACTCATTTTTACTTCTTTCCCCTCTTCCTCCAAACACACATATGCTCAGAAATTCTGGGTCCAATGGTTGTTCTTCACATGCTCTCTTTTTTAGAATGCTCATAACATTCTGATTCAGATAAGTAATACAATTCTAAATCACTAGTCATTAGGATAGGATAGAAATTGGATTCGTGATTTATTGGTGTGGACAATTCCTAAATAAGGAAACTGGTTCTATAAATGTACATTGGCATCTTCTCAGCAAGGTATAGTTGCCTAAATCAAGAATAAGATTTGTCCAGGATAATACAGCTAGCATGTGTCAGATACATGACTTAACTTAGATCTTCCTGGCTCCATGACCAACTCTCTTTTCCACTATACCATGCTGCTGATAATGGCAGTGATCATTTACTAATATTCCTCAAATGGAACAACTTCATGGAAGGTACTAGGATCATAGCCTGCATCACATATCTCCAATTAGCTACATAGACTCTAGCCTTCAAGGTCTTCCCTTATCCTTATGCTTCTTCAAATGTAATCCAAAGTGCCCTAAAAGACCTTTCAACTGAAAATACTGAATTCCCTAGGGGTCATACCAATCTCACATCATAACCCTAACCTCTCTCATCTATGACATGTGTCAATGTATACATGGACATTGAATTGATGGTACAGATACTGGGATTTAGCTTTCTAATGCTAAGATTAAAGATACATAAAGAATACTGTCATGAAGATGCCCATGATAATCTTTCAACAACTTGCTGTGTGTATTATTCCTGAGTCTTCCTCAGTTCCAAAGAAACACATATAGCCAGGACCTCAAAGGAATGACTTGCCTATTTCATCAAGTCTGGTAAGCCATAAAGAATTTCCTAAGTGTTTTTTCCAGATTTACATTACTTGTTAATTAAGTAAATCTGCTCTACAGATGCAGCTATTTCCATCATAGGGATTGATTGCATGCTTGGATATTTAAATTAATCTAGTGAGCTTCCAGGAAGAGATATATAATCAAGCGAAATATCAACAGGAAGTGATCATTCAGTAGGATCTTCCTCCAGTAACTTCATACTTGCTCTTTCCATACTCACATTCTTTCAGCTTTCTTAATCTCTCTATTTCACATATTTTCTTTTTAAAATGTTTATTAAATCTTTTTATTCACAAAACATATGCATAGGTCATTTTTCAACACTGACTTCAAAACCTTTTGTTCCAAATTTTCCCCTCCTTCTCTCCACTCCCTCCCTAGTTGGCAGGCAGTACAATACATGTTAAATATTTTAAAATATATGTTAAATCCAATATATGTATACATATTTATACAGTTATCTTGCTGTGCAAGAAAAAACAGACCAAGAAGAAAGAAAAAAAAACCGAGAAAGAAAACAAAATGCAAGGAAACAACAACAGAAAGATTGAAAATGCTCTGTTGTGGTCCACACACAGTTCCCATAGTCCTCTCTCTGGGTGTTGATGGCTCTCTTCATCATTAAACAATTGGAACTGCTTTGAATCATCTCGTTGTTGAAGAGAGCCATGTCCATCAGAATTGATCATCACATAGTCTTAATGTTGCTATGCACAATGATCTCCTGGTTCTGCTCATTTCATTTAGCATCAGTTCATGTAAGTCTCTGCAGGCCTCTCTGAAATCATCCTGTTGTTCGTTTCGTACAGAACAGTAATATTCCATAACATGCATATACCATAATTTATTGAGCCATTCTCCAAATGATGGGCATCTATTCAGTTTCCAGTTTCTTGCCACTACAAAAAGGGCTTCCACAAACATTTTTGCACACGTGGGTCTCTTTCCCTCTTTTAAAATCTCTTTGGGGTACAAGCTCAGTAGAAATACTGCTGGGTCGAAAGGTTTGATAACTTTTTGAACATAGTTCCAAATTACTCCCCATAATGGTTTGATCTGTTCATAGTTCCACCAACAATGTGTCAGTGTCCCAGTTTTCCCACATCCCCTACAACATTCATCATTATCTTTTCCTTTCATTTTAGCCAATCTGACAGTTGTGTAGTAGAATCTCAAAGTAGTTTTAATTTGCATTTCTCTGATCAATAGTGATTTGGAGCACCTTTTCATATGACTAGAAATAGTTTCAATTTCTTTATTTGAAATTTGTCTGTTCATATCCTTTGACCATTTATCAGTTGGAGAATGGCTTGATTTCTTATAAATTTAAGTCAATTCTCTATATATTTTAGAAATGAGGCCTTTATCAGAAACTTTGGATATAAAAATGTTTTCTCAGTTTATTCCTTCCCATCTAATCTTGTCTGCATTAGTTTTGTTTGTACAAAAACTTTTTAACTTAATATAGTCAAACTTATCTATTTTGTAATCACTAGTTCTACTTTGGTCCCAAATTCCTTCCTCCTTCACAGATCTGAGAAGTAAACTATCCTATGTTCTTCTAATTTGTTTATAATATCATTATTTATGTCTAAATCATGAACCCATTTTTACTTTATCTTAGTATATGGTGTTATGTGTAGGTCAATGCCTAGTTTCTGCCATACTAGTTTCCAATTTTCCCAGCAGTTTTTGTCAAATACTGAATTCTTATCCCAAAAGCTGGGTGTTTGGGTTTGTCAAACACTAGATTACTATAGTCATTGTTTTGTCTTGTGAACCTAACCTATTTCATTGATCAACTGCTCTATTTCTTAGCCAATACCAAATAGTTTTGATGACCACTGCTTTATAATATAGTTTTAGATCTGGTACAGTGAGGCCACCTTTATTTGCTTTTTTTCATTAATTCCCTTGAAATTCTTGACCTTTTGTTCTTCCAGATAAATTTTGTTATTTTTTCTAGGTCAGTAAAATAGTTTCTTGGGAGTTTGATTGGTATAGCATTAAATAAATAGATTAGGTTAGATCTTATTGTCATCTTTATTATTTTCGCTTGACCTATCCAAGAACACTTGACATTTTTCTAATTGTTTAGATCTGGCTTTATTTGTGTGGAAAGTGTTTTGTAGTTTTGCTCATATAGTTCCTGGCTTTCCCTTGGCAGACAGATTCCCAAATATTTTATATTATTGACAGTTATTTTAAATTCCATATATTTTCTATAACACATTTTATAAGTAAGATCTTGCTGTTATGATAAATAACAATGTCAAACAATGCGAAAAAATACTTGCCATACTGATGATATCCTTAAATGAGGTCAGAAATTTACAGGAATAATTAATAGTTACAAGAAGCTGCATATGTGGTTTATCCTACCTGACAATTCTATACTTTTTAATTTAAAAAATGATCAGGGGCTTTATATGTTGCTGCTGCCACCAACAAGATTTATCCTATTAAATTTACATTATTATGCTCTCAGTTTTTTCTGTATTACTCCAAAGTTCAAAACCCTAAGATTTTTGATGAAATGAAATCACAAATGACTAAAAAGAAAAAAAAGATGCATGAGTATAAGTAGACTTTAGTATGTTACCAATAATGTCATGAGTGTGAAAAAATGACAAAAAAGAAATTCTCAAGCACATGGACAATTGAAAGCATAGATGGAATGGTCATGTAGTTGAAGAAGGATACAACAGAAAATTAGATTTAGATTTAGATCTTAGACTTAGAACTAGAAATAAGTCCAATTCCCTTACTTTTCAGATAAGAAAAACTGTGGCTAAGAAGTTAAATGATTTCTCTAGAGTCACACTGGTTTTAAGTGTGTTATTTAGATGATATTATTTAGAGCACTGGACTTAGTAAAATCTGAGTTCAAATGTCAAGACTCAGATATTTACTAGCTGCATATTGGGCATGTCACTAAACCTAGTTTGTTTCAATTTTCTCAAATATAACATTTGGATAATAGTAGCACCTACTTACCAGGATTTTTGTAAGAATCAGATGAGATAATATTTGTAAAATACTAAGCATTTTAGTACCTGGAACATAGTAGAAGCTATATTAATGCTTGTTGTTATTACTGATGAGCAGGATAAAAATTCAGGACTTCACTCCAGACTTTTACCTCAGCATTTGATGTGCTATGCCATTTAGCCACATTAAATGCTGTACTAGCATATCTAAAATATTAAAGTCAAGAGAAAAAAGCCTTAGACTATTAGATAAAGAAAGAGGATGTGGATAACAAATAACAGAAGATATTAAGGTATGGATGTGTTCTGTTTTGATTGGGGAAGTATCTGTATCAATGAGATCATGAACTCATTAGAATAAAAATCCTCCAGATTCTTGCATAATTTATCCATTTACCTTTACATTATTTTCCTACAATGATGCCTGGCTGAGACTACAGCCATAATTCATTTTATCCATATCACACAAATTTGTAGGACCTTAGTGAAGTATATTTACAAAACATTAGTAAGAATGGGGTGCTAGATTAGGGTTCAAATCTCCTATTTAATACATGTATGATCTTGGAAAATACATGTCACTTTTCTTGGCTTACAAAATGAAAAGCCTTGGAATGAATGGTCTCTAAGTTCTCTTCCATAACTAAATCTATGATCTTATCACTCTTAGATTGTGATAAAAAGGGGATGAATGATTAATGATACCTGGTTCTCAAGTTGCCATAATAAAATTAAACAACACACAAGGAAAGTATTAATAATTGCAAGTTTTAATTATTAAAGAAGACTTCTTTGAATAAACACGTTAAGATACAAAATAGAAAAATTAACTTTTAGTTAGATTAAGCAGAGATGGCGAAGATGCAATAGAATATAGGACTTGTTTCAATGACAGCTATAGTCAGGTATAAATAAAATAAGACAATCACAGGAAACATTAACCATATTGAATGATTAAGGATGTTTGCTTTCTCTGATAATACATCTTCAAAATGGCAGTAAACAAGTGAGCAGTAGCCAAAGGGTTATTTAATATGATTTAAATGAAATATATTTTTAAAATGAGTATGTAGACCTTACATGGGGTAACAGAAATGAAATTATCATTAAAAATTTTTCTTCACTCTTACATCATATTAGTAAATTCTCTGTACAATACCTATTGAAAATACAACTTTTTAATTAATGAATCTCTAAGGTCCTTGTTCATCAGTACATGACTTCTGAGACTCATTATAACTTCTTTTATATCTTCAATCAAGGTCTATAATTATGAGCTATGGGCCAAGAGATTTGTTCAACAAGGGAATTGTATCAGACATTGCCCTGGGCCTTGTTAAGATGCTTGTGGTGGGGTATTTTACATGTGTAGTTTTCTTCTTTATTATTGCTAAGTACTGAATAAGCAGGAACACATGTAATTGCACTATTAACACTGAGTTCACATTGATTTCTCTAGTGACTCCAAGATCTAGCTAATTACCCCTAATGTAATGCAATGCTATTTCCAAAAAGGAAACATTTATTAGACCCTATTCACTAAAGGCAAACTGATATGTAGGGTCTGGGAATTGCCCGGTTTTGTTGTTATCATTGGTAGTTAATAATAAAAATGGATTTCACTCACTTCAATAGGGTTTGAATAATTTACCATGAAGTAGGCAAAAACCAAGAAAGAATGTACAAATCAGGGAATCCAGATAGAGAGTGCCAATGGATACTCCAGAGTTAGAATGTTTTGACACCCCAAAAGTCATCAATGAATTTGTACATTGAGAAAATACAGTTATTCTATAACATAAATCTGAATACTAGTAGAGATTATCCCAGGAATAACCTGGACTACATTTGTGAATCACACTTTATTAACCACTCTTTTCAGCCCCAGGGAAGGTAGTATATGAAGATATTTCAGGGTCTCTCTAGTGTCTAGAGAGTATCATTATGTCTTTTCAAGCATCTAATCTCTTATTTTACCTGATTAGTAATTGGCTTATCCAAGGATTCACAGCAGTCTTTAGAGGACATACTAAAGTAATTCTAAAGATATGAAAGGTATAAATAATAGTTAATTTATTTTTTCCCAAGAAAAGATTTTCATAGTAAAGAGAGGAAAAAAGAGGAGATGCTATGAGATCACAGAAAGCCAGGAAATAAATAATGGATGCATTTTAAAAGGAGAACGTTGTGGACTAGGAAGGTCAATGGCCTACCCAAAATGGGCTGCTTTTTTTCTTTAACTTCAAAATAGAGATAATAATAGCACTTAACCCCGAGAGTTGTTGTAAAGACCAAACAATAAATGGGAAGAACTTAGCATAGTGCCTGGCTATATAAAATTTAATTATCACCATCATCATCATCATCCTTATTATTGTGTAAAATTCCTATTTAATGTTCAAAGCCTTTCATAAACTGCTCTCATTCAGCTTTATAGCTTTATTACAAAGTTACCTCAGCCTACTTCCTACTTCACCCTGCTCCCTCTACAATATATTTTGTAATCTAGTGACACTGGCTCTCCTTGTTTTTCTTCAAATTCCATAATTCAGTTCTGGAGATTTTTGTTGGTTATGCCCCATATCTGAAATATTCTGTCTCCCTGTTCTTTTCTACTATATTTACTGACTTCCTTCAAATCCCAGTTAAAGTCTCACCTTCAGAAAGCTTTTTCTCATCCCCCTTATTATCATCTTCTTTCTGTTGTACTCTCTCTCTCTCTGTATACACACACACACACACACACACACACACACACACACATATATACATAGTACTTTGCATGTATGTATGTAAATGTGCATCTCCTCATTAGACTGTGAATTTCTTGAGAACGGACTATTTTTTGTCTTTCTTTGTATCCTCTGGGCTCAACATTGGGCCTGGTAAATACTAAGTGCTTCATAAATAACTGCCTGACTGATATACAAAGACCAGGGGATATTCTGGCATCTGGAGTTCTGGAAATATCATCCATTACATTATTGGATGACTTCTCTTGAATGTCACAACACTTAATAAAAGGCTGTCACAACTGCATTAGAAATCAAGGAGCTAGAGAGTGAATCCATTACATGACAGTACAACCTTTCTTTTTTTCACTTCTGTATTTTTGAAATTCTATAACATAGAATGCATGAGTGTTTAAGCAGACTGTTGGAAAGAGCCTTGATCTTAGTGTAAAAAAGAAAACTTGGCTTTGGATTTTGACTCCTTATTTTTTTGTTTATTTATTTAAGCTATGCTATTTTGGACAATTTCTTTAATTTTCTAAGCCTCAAATTACTTTTCTATAAAACAGTGTTATGACAAATGTGCTATTTATCTTTTGGTATAATTGTCAAAATAAAATTAAATGATATAAACACAAAGTACTATATAAATGCATACTATTATGACAGTCTGTTTTTTAAATTTAATTTGTTTCAGTTTATTTATTTATTTTTAATTAACATTGCTTTATGAATCATGTTGGGAGAGAAAAATCAGAACAAAAAGAAAAAAAATATGGGAGAGGGAAAAAAAAACAGAAAAAATAAGTGAACATAGAATATGTTGATTTACATTCAATCTCCATAATTCTCTTTCTGGATGCTGATGGCATTTTCTAACCAAAGTCTATTAGGATTGCCTTGGATCACTGAATCACTGAGAAGAACCAAGTCTTTCATAGATGATCATCACATATTCTGATTGTTATTGTGAACTGTGGTTCTGCTTGTTTCACTCAGCATCACTTCATGCAAACTTTTCCAGATCTTTCTAAAATCAGCTTGTTCATCATTTTTAGAGAAAAATAATATTCCATTACCTTCATATACCACAACTTATTCAGTCATTCCCTATTTGATGGGCATTTATTAATTTTCAAATTCTTTGCTACCACAAAAACAGGAGCTACAAACATTTTTGCTCCACTGTGGTTTTTATGACATAACGAGCTTTGGTCCAAACCTAGAAAATAAATATTGATCATATGCTTATAACATAAACAAAAACAAAGTGGGTATAATAATAAATGCAGTGAACAGAAAATATATATATGGATATGCATGTATATGTTTACATATACATACATAGATATGTATACTTACATATCTATGTATATATATGATATGTATAATGTATTTAGATAAAATGTATGTAATTCTCTTCTTTTTTATATTTTCTACAGATTTATTAAGCATTAATATTTTATGTAACTTTGATGTGATGTCTGATTTGTCTAACTAATCCATTGATAACTCCTTTTTGCCCAAC
Source organism: Myrmecobius fasciatus (assembly GCA_023553655.1). Lineage (NCBI taxonomy): Eukaryota > Metazoa > Chordata > Mammalia > Dasyuromorphia > Myrmecobiidae > Myrmecobius > Myrmecobius fasciatus. The sequence continues at coordinate 7,876 of JAJPUD010009367.1, read as the reverse complement.
AGCAGTACATTAATGCCCCAAAGATCCTCCCAAATTCATAATTTTCCCTTTTTGGGGGTCATATTACTCACTCTGTTGGGTATAATAAGGTGGTATCTCAAAGTTGTTTCAATTTGCACTTCTTTTATCAATAGTGATTTATAGCATTTTATATGACTATAGTTAACTTTTATTTCTTTCTCTAAAAACTTCCTGTTCATAACCTTTGACCATTTATTAATTGGGGAATGATTTATATTTTTATAAATTTGAGTCAGTTGTCTACATATTTGAAAAATGAGGCCTTTATCAGAAATACTTGCTGTAGAAATTTTTCCTAGTTTTCTACTTTCCTTTTAATCTTAGTTGCATTGGTTTTGTTTATGCAAAACATTCTAAATTTTATAAAATTAAAGTGATCAATTTTATAAGAGCATTTTGTAGTACTCTTTATATCTTCTTGATTCCTAAATTCTTTCCTTATCCATAAATCTTACAGGTAAACTATTTCATGCTTTCTTAATTTGCTTATGGTATCATTTTTAGGTATAAATCATATGTCCATTTTGACTTTATGTTGATATATGAGAGATGTTGGTCTCTGCCTAGTTTTTGCAATACAGTTTTCCTGTTTTTCCCAGCAGTTTTTTTTTGGGGGGGGAGCTTCAAATAATTAGTTGTTTCAAAAGTCTGAATCTTTGTGTTTATTACATTTATTATATATTGGTATGCTTTGTTTTGTTTTTGCTAAAATTTAATTTGTACTCAATCCGTTCCATTGATTCACTACTCAGTTTCTTAGCCAGTACCAGATCCATTTTTTATAAGAACCAGTTTATAATATAGTTTAAAATCTGGTACAGCTATTCTAACTTTTTTCACATTTTAAAAAAATCAATTCCCTTGATATTCTTGAGCTTTTGTTCTTAAAAATAAATTTTGATATTGTTTTTCTAGCTTTACACAATATATTTTTGATAGTTTGATTATCATGACACTGAATAAATAGATTAACTTAGGTAGAATTATCATTTTTATTATATAGGTTCAGCCTACTCATGACCAATTAATATTTTTTTTCCAATTGTTTAGATCCTATTACAGTTGTTTGAAGTGTTTTATAGTTATGTTCATATAATTTCTGAGTTTATCTTGACAGGTATACTGTTGAGTATTTTATATCATCTACAGTTATTATAAATGGAATTTCTCTTAATATTTCAGCATATTAAAATAAGCCTGACTTTCTTAGTAATACATTGAAATGCTGATTATTTATATAGATTTATTTTTTTGTACTGCAATTTTGCTAAAATTGTTAAAAATTTCAAGGAGTGTTTTTAGTTGATCTAAGATTTTCTAAATATAACATCATATCATCTACAAAGTGATAGTTTTATTTCTTAATTATCTATTCTAATTAATTTTATTTATTTTTCTTCCTTTATTGTTATAGCTAATATTACTAATACTATATTAAATAATAGAGATGAAAATAGACACCCTTGCTTCACCTCTGATTGTATTAGTAAGACTTCTAGCTTATCCTTTTTATAGATAATGCTTGCTCATGATTCTGGACAAATATTATTTATAAATTTAAGGTGTTTCATTTATTCCTACATTTTCTTGTGGTTTTAAAATGAATAGTCAAAGACTTTTTTCTGAATCTATTGAGATAATAATATGATTTCTGTTTGGTTTTATTATTGATATGGTCAATTATGCTATTATTTTTTCTAATATTGAACCATCCCTGAATTTTTGGTATAAATCTCACCTGGTCAAAGTGCATACTCCTAGTGATATATTGCTATGATCTCTTGGCTAGTATTTTATTTAAAATTTTTGCACCAATATTCATTAGGGAGATTGATCTGTAATTTTTTTCTCTGTTTTGAAATAAAAGGAATTTGATTGAATTCTTTCTTCAACTATTTTTCCAAATAGTTTATATAGTATTGGCATGAATTGTTCTTTAAAGGTTTGACAGAATTCTTTTGTAAATCTATCAATTCCTGGGGAATTTTTTTCCTTTGCAAGTTCATTGATGACTTATTCAACTTATTTTTCTAAGACTGGGGGTAGGGGAGATGGCAGAGAGGACACACATTTCTTTCTGACCTTCTCCCACAATCCTCAGACTAATTATCAAATCCAACCTCTGAATTAGTACTGGACTGGCAGAATCCATGAATATTGGGAGTGCAACAAATTATCAGCAGAAGATAATTCTAAGAATACCAGAAAAGGTCTGTTTTAATTGGGCATGGAGGAAGGCAGGCCAAGCACAGACTCCAGGGAGCACAGGCAGCACAGATTCCCCAGGCAGTATGTGCTAGAGAATCTATGGGGAGAAATTTACAGCAGTGTTGCCTATTCTGCCCTGGTTGCAAGCCAGTAGATCAGCAGAGAAGTTATAAAGCATCCAACACAAATACAAAAGGTAAATAATGAATCCCAAATTTCCAGAATCTCAAGGGACCTGGCCATGCCCACCCAGCACCAGAAATCAGTAAATACTGAAATTCACTACCAGCACATTCACTGCCACTTGTAGAGGAAGCTTGGACAAACCCCCTTGTCCTAAAAACAGATCTTAACTTTTTTTTTAAAGAATAAAAAAGTAAAAAGAACTCTGATCATAGATAATTTTTATAATGAAAGAGAAGAACAGATTTCAAACCCTGAGGAGAGTAAAAACAGATTGTCTCCAGGTGAAGCCCCAAAAGGTGATATAAATTGGTCCCCATCACACAAGTCTTTCCTATAAGAAATTAAAAAGAATCTTAAAAGAAAACTAGAAGAAAAATGGGGAAAGGAAAAAAACTTTGCAAGAGGGTTTGGAAAAGGCAACACAAAATAGACTTAGTGAAATGGAAAAAGTATATAACTCATTAAAAAAAGATTTGAAAAAAATGGAAAAAACAACTCCCAGAAAAACAGAATTAGTGAAATGGAAAAAGAAAATAACACTTTGAAAACCAGAATTTGTGAAATGGAAAAAAAATTCCATAGAACAAAACAACTCATTTAAAAATTCCATCGGACAAATGCAAAAAGAAGTAAAAAAGTAAATGAAGAAAATAATTCACTAAAAATCAGAATTGAACAAATGGAAATGAATGACTCAATGAGACATCAAGAATAAGTCAAGCAAAACCAAAAAAAGTAGAAAAATAGAAAAAAATGTAAAATACCCAATTGGGAAAACAACTGACCTGGAAAATAGATCTAGAAGAGACAAACTAAGGATTATTGGGCTTCCTGAAAAACCATGATGAAAAAAAAAGAGCCTAAACACTATTTTCAGGAAATCATCAAAGAGAACTGCACAGATGTCATAGAATCAGAAAATAATATAGACATTGAAAGAATTCACCAAACACCTCAAAAGTAAAACTCCAAGGAATATCATGATTAAATTTCAGTACTATCAGAGCAAGGAAAAAATATTACAAGTAGCCAGAAAAAAAAAAAAAACAATTCAAATACAGAGGAAAAACAATAAGGATTATCCAGGACCTAGCAGCTTTCACCTTAAAAGACTGAAGGGCCTGGAATCTGATATTCTAAAAGACAAAGGGACTTGGAATGCACTCAAGAATAAATTACCTTGTTAAACTGAGCATTTTTGTTTCAGGGAAGAAGATGGACATTCAATGAAACAGGTGAATTCCATTTATTTCTGATGAAAATACCAGATCTGAACACAAAATTTGACCTCCAAATATAGAACTCAAGAGAAGCATATTAAGGTAAAAAGAAAAGAGCTCTTGATAATTGTATTTCTATTATGGGTATACATGGACAGTGAATGTATAATTTGATTTTACTGTTATAATATAAAAAAGAAAGTAGAGGTGGAAAAGGGATTATACTGGAAAAAAGGGGAAAGTGGAAGTAAAATGAGGGAAATTACATCTCAGGAAGAAAACCTATTATAACTGAGGGAAAGAAGGGAGGTGGGATGGACATTGTGTGAATCTTTCATCAAATTTGGCTCAAAGAGAAAATATTATTCACATTTGGTTTTATCAAGAAACTTCTCTCACCTTATAGAAAAGAGTGAGGGGAAAGGGGAAAGGGGAAGGAGTAGGCTAAATAGAAAGGAAAACAGAAATAGTATGGGAAAGGTATAAGAAAGGAGGACAACTCTAAAGGGGGAGGGCTGCTTGAGGCAAGTAGTGCTCTTAAGTAAAATACTGAGAAGGAGGGAAAGGGGAAAAGGAAAGAGAAAAGTATAATTTGGGGTTAAAAAGATGGCAGGAAATACAGAATTAATAGTTTTAACCATAAATGTCAATGTTGTGAACTCTCCCATAAAGCATAAGTAGATATCAGATTGGATTAAAAGCCAGACTCCTACAACATGTTGTTTACAAGAAACACATATAAAGCAGCATGATATATACAGAATAAAGGTAAAAGGCTGGAGCAGAATCTATTATGCTTCAGGCAAAGCAAAAAAAGCAGGGGCAGCCATCCTGATCTCAGATCAATCAAAAGTAAAAATTGGTCTAATTAAAAGAGGTAAGGAAGGAAACCCTATCTTGCTAAAGGGTACCATAAATAATGAAGTAATACCAATACTAAACATATATGCATCAAGTGGTATAGCATGGAAATTCCTAAAGGAGAAGTTAAGGGAACTGCAAGAAGAAATAGACAACAAAACTATAATAGTGGGAGATCTCAACCTTGTTCTCTCAGAACTAGATAAATCAAACCACAAAATAAATAAGAAAGAAGTTAAACAGCTAAATAGAAAACTAGAAAAGTTATATATGATAGATCTTTGGATAAAATTGAATGGAGACAGAAAGGAGTATACTTTCTTCTCAGTAGTTTATGGATCCTATACAAAAATTGACCACATATTAGAACACAAAGAGCTCAAAATCAAATGCAGAAAGGCAGAAATAGTAAATGCATTTTTTTTCAGATAATGACGCAATAAAAATTACATTCAATAAAAGGCCAGGGGAAAATAGACCAAAAGTAATTGGAAACTAAATAATCTCATCCTAAAGAATGAATGGGTAAAACAATAAATCATAGACAAAATCAATAATTACATCCAAGAGAATGGCAATAATGAGACAACTTACCAAAATTTGTGGGATGCAGCCAAATCAATAATAAGGGGAAATTTCATCTCTCTAGAAGCTTACTTGCATAAAATAGAGAGAGAAGATCAATGAATTGGGCTTGCAACTAAAAAACACTGAAAAAAGAACAAATTAAAAACCCCCAATCAAACACCAAATTGGAAATTCTAAAAATAAAATGAGAGATTAATAAAATTGAAAGCAAAAAAACCACTATTGAACTAATAAAACTAAGAGTAGGTTTTATGAAAAAATCAACAAAATAAACCTTTAGTTAATTTGATTAGAAACAGGAAAGAGGAAAATAAAACTGTTAGTTTCAAAAATGAAAAGGGAGTACTTTCCACCAATGAAGAGGAAATTGAGCAATAATTAGGAGCTATTTTGCCCAACTTTATGCTAATAAATTCAATAATTTAAGTGAAATGGAGAAATACCTAAAAAATGTAGATTTCCCACATTAGCAGAAGTGGAAATAAGTTACTTAAATAGTCCCATTTTAGAAAAAGAAATAGAACAAGCTATTAATCTACTCCCTAAGAAAAAATCCACAGGACCAGATGGATTTACATGTGAATTCTACCAAATGTTTAAAAAACAATTAACTCCAATACTATATAAACTATTTGAAAAATAGGAAATAAAGGACTTCTACTAAAGTCCTTTTATGACACAGACATGGTACTGATACCTAAACCAGGTAGAATGAAAACAGAGAAAGAAAATTATAGATTAATCTCCTTAATGAATATTGATGCAAAAATCTTACATAAAATATTATCAATGAGATTACAGAAAGTCATCACCAGGATAATACATCATAACCAAGTGGGATTTATACCAGTAATGCAGGGCTGGTTTAATATTAGGAAAACTATTGGATAATTGACTATATTAACAAAAACCATATGATTATCTCTATAGATGCAAAAAAAGTATTGGATAAAATCCAACATCTATTCCTATTAAAAACACAGAGAATATAGGAATAAATGGACTTTTCCCTTAAAATAGTAGCATCTGTTTAAAACCATCAGCAAGCATCATATATAATGGGGATAAACTGGAACCCATTCCAAATAAAATCAGTATCACCAATACTGTTCAATATTGTATTAGAAATGTACTTTGGCAATAAGAAAAGAAAAAGAGATTAAAGGAATTAGAATAGGTAATGAGAAAACCAAATTATCACTCTTTGCAGCTGATATGATGGTATACTTACAGATCCCAAGAGAATCAACTAAAAACCTATTAGAAATAATCCACAACTTTAGCAAAGTTGCAGGATACAAAATAAATCCACATAAATCTTCAGCATTTTTATACATCACTAACAAAATCCAACAGCAAGAGATACAAAAAGAAATTACATTTAAAATAACTGTTAATAATATAAAATATTTGGGAATCTATCTGCCAAGGGAAAGTCAGGAACTATATGAGCAAAACTACGAAACATTTTCCACACAAATAAAGCCAGATCTAAAGAATTGGAAAAATATCAAATGTTCTTGAATAGGTCAAGCAAATATAATAAAGATGACAATAATATCTAACCTAATCTATTTATTTAATGCTATACTCAAACTCCCAAGAAACTATTTTACTAACCTAGAAAAAAATAACAAAATTCCTCTGGAAGAAAAAAAGGTAAAGAATTTCAAAGGAATTAATGAAAAAAAAAAGCAAATGAAAGCGGCCTAGCTATAGCAGATCTAAAACTATATTATAAAGCAGTGGTCATCAAAACCATTGGTATTGACTAAGAAATAGAGCAGTTGATCAGTGGAATAGGTTAGGTTCACAGAACAAAATAGTCAATGACTATAGTAATCTAGTGTTTGACAAACCCAAACACCCAGCTTTTGGGATAAGAATTCACTATTTGACAAAAACTGCTGGGAAAATTGGAAACTAGTATGGCAGAAACTAGGCATTGACCCACACATAACAGCATATACTAATATAAAATGGGTTCAAGATTTAGACATAAATAATGATATTATAAACAAATTAGAAGAACATAGGATAGTTTACCTCTCAGATCTGTGGAGGAGGAAGAAATTTGTGACCAAAGGAGTACTAGAGATCACAAAATAGATCTTTGACTATATTTTTAAAATTTTTTTTATTAAAGCTTTTTATTTGTATAACATATGTATGGATAGTTCCACAGCATTGATCTTTAAAAAGCTTTCCATTACAAATTTTACCCCCAGTCTCCTCCCCTCCCCTAGATGGCAGGAAGTCCACTACAT
>JAJPUD010009366.1:57256-75929 GCA_023553655.1 Myrmecobius fasciatus | reverse complement strand
ACAATTTTCAGATGATTAAATTAAAACAATTTCTGGTCATATGAAAAGTTGCTCCAAATCATTATTGATCAGAGACATGCAAATTAAGACAACTCTGAGGTACCACTACACACCTGTCAGATTGGCTAAAATGACAGGAAAAGATAACGATGAATGCTGGAGGGGATGTGGGAAAGCTGGGACTCTAATACATTGTTAGTGGAACTTTGAACGGATCCAACCATTCTGGAGAGCAATTTGGAGCTATGCTCAAAAAGTTATCAAACTGTGCATACCCTTTAACCAAGCAGTGTTTCTACTGGGCTTATGTCCCAAAGAGATCTTAGAGGAGGGAAAGGGCCCCACATGTGCAAGAATGTTTGTGGCAGCTCTTTTTGTAGTGGCTAGAAACTGGAAACTGAAGGGATGCCCATCAATTGGAGGGTGGCTGAATAAATTATGGCATATTATTGTTATGGAACATTATTGCTCTGTAAGAAACAACCAGCAAGATGATTTCAGAGAGGCCTAGAGAGACTTGCATGAACTGTTGCTGAGTGAAATGAGCAGAACCAGGAGATTATTATACATGGCAACAACAATATTATATGATGATCACCTCTGATGGACATGGCTCTCTGCAACAAAGAATTGTCTCAAACCAGTTCCAATTGCTCATTGAAGAAAGCCATATACACCCAGAGAGAGGGATATGAAATGTGGACCACAACATAACATTTTCATGCTCTTTATTGATGTTTGCTTGCAGTGATTTCCTTTCTCTGATTTTTTTTCTTATAGATAGGATTTTTCTTGCACAACAACTTGTCAAGTATTTTATCATTATTAACATGTAATGGACTTCCTGCCATCTAGGGGAGGGGTGGGGACTGAGGGTAAAATTTGTAACAGAAAACTTTGTAATTATCAATGCTGAGGAACTACCCATACATATGTTATGCAAATAAAAAGCTTTAATAAAAAAAAAAAGAAAGGAAAAAAAAATCTGCTGTCACAAGGTCTACATATATCAGGATATGGCCAAGATTCTAGGAGAGATAGACATTCCTCCAGAGGTTTCCATTATTTTTTCTTTGACAATCAGCTATTCCTTAGTCATCAGTTCCCACTCCAAAATACCTTCTCTTCTGTATTTCATTACCTCTTGAAGGATCAAATTGTGACTTGGACAAGTTTAGAAGTTATTAGTTGTAATTTAGACATGTTAAGAGTTTATTGATTGTTTAACTTTCATGTAAATATGTGTGAGAAAGAGAGAAGAGAGAAAGAGAAAAAGAGACAAAGAGAGAGAATTGACAGATTTCTGGATAAACTCTGTCCACAATCACTAATTTATGCAATTTGCATTCCTAACTTGCTTCTAAAATAAAATATCAATTCTCTTTTCTGACCATGTGCCCTATGGAATGTTTCCATATCAGTTATCATGTGATGATACAATAATAGATATGCAATTGGAAGGATCCCCAGAGGCCATCTCTCCTAATCCTCCCCTTTTGCAGATGAAGAATCTGAAGCTGAGAAAGTTTAAATAATCTGCATGAAGGCACATAGGCAGAGGTATAAACCAAACATTTCAATTCTTTTCTTTTTCTCCACTGGCCCTTCCTTAAATTATTCAACAAGAATCATATTGTTTTATCACAAAGAGTTTATATTCTTGATATTCAATGCTACTCTGACATCTATTTCTCTACTTGATCTGATCTGCTTCTTTTTAAAGAAGAATAATCTTCCTTTATTGCATTCTTGTCACAGTTTACTCTTTACTAGGCTTCAATAATACCTATGAGAGTGTAGTTACTTGCTCATAGAAGATCTCTAGATCACTTTGTTTATTGTTTCATAATTTATATATTTTAATAATTTGTATGCCATGCTTAATTCACATATAAGTTATTTGCATATAGATATATGAGACTCTGAGTTACCAGATATTGTCTCTTTTGAATTTTTCCCTATTATCATGTTTCTTCCTTTATATCTCCTCATAATTTCTATTATTAATATATGAAGGTAACCAGGGTAAAAAAGCATGCAGTTTTGTGTGCCAGAAAAAAAGGTGGGATAAACTTTAGCTGACTGATATGCTGCTGTTTCTGCTAAAGATGACTATATTTTTGTAGCACATTAAAGTTTGCAAAGCACTTTAGAAATATATAATTTTATCTTTACATCAACCTTGGGAGTAGGTATTACTATTATCCTTAATTCACAGTTGACAAAATTTGGAGAGAAGACATAAAATAATGTGTTCAGGGTTATACAGCTACTAAGTGCCTGAGGCAAAATTTAGACTTTGGTTTCCCTGACTCCAAGTCTAGTATTCTAATCACTGAACCATCTAACTGTCTTTGGTATCTCCATGAATCCCTGGATTAATTTAAGTCATCAATATAATACTTTGAGACTAGTGAACTTTTAGTGAGGCTTGGTAGATGATCTAAACACTAGATGTCTTTATATTAAAGTATGGAATCTAGATCCAAGTCTAGATGTGATTTTGTAATGGAAGATATATGAGAGAAAGACTGGTTAGTGATGGAACTGTGTCAAAGCTGAGGAATCATCTAACTCCTTTGGAAGTGATATTTTCATATTTACTCCCGTCATCAGTTTTCAAAGGTTTCTTTTTTGAGATTATCTCCCATCTACTGTGTATGGGTCTTTTTATACCTTATTTAATTATGTACTTTCGCTCATTATACTGTAAGTTCTTTGAAGACAAGAAAAGGACTGGTTTTGTTTGTGTGTGTGTGTGTGTGTGTGTGTGTGTGTGTGTGAGTGTGTGTTTTCTGTTGGCTTGTTTCAATTTTCTTTGTATTCTGGCTGTAATTTCCTGACACAAAATAGGCACAAAGGCATTTGACTTAAAGTGGAGAATGAAAAATAATAGATGTCAGCAGTTTTTGGATCAGAGTCTTGCACTTGGCTCTGAAGGCAGTGAATTGAGAAGAACAGAGATCTTATACTATTTTTATACATTAATTACTTATCTAAAAAGCCTAAGCAAAAAAAATTTAAAAAGAAAGGAAGGAAGAAAGAAAAGAAGGAAGGAAGGGAATGAGGGAGGGAGGAAAGGAGGAATGAAGAGAGAAAAGAATGAAGGAAAGAAAGAAAGAAGGCAGAAATGAAGGAAAGATAAGAGGAATGAAGGAAGAAAGGAAAGAAAAGAAAGAAAGAAATTATTTTAAGGATAATTTTGGGAAGAAAAGGAAAAATCTATTAATAAAACAATCCATTACTTAAATCCAATCAACACCTTCATTTCATGGACTGCTCTATTTTAAAGCTATAGTTCAGTGTCTAGGCATAGTAGAGTCTTTAAAAATGCTTATTGATCAGGAAAAAAAGGCATTATTGTTAAAAATGACCCCTAGATGTAAAAAAATCTGGATTTGAGTGACTACCCCTTCTAGGACCTTTGGAAAGTCATTTTACCTACTGAATTTCAGTTTCTTGGTTTACAAAATGATGGGGTTTGCCTAAATGTTCACAAAATTAAGTATTATTCTGCTTTTAAATCCATGATCCTAAGAAATCTTTGAGAGTAATTGCCTCATTTTTTAAAATATGACACTGAGTCAGTGATTTGCCCAAAGTAAATCATTGTGCACTGACAAAGGCAGCAGTCTTTCTTCACAGATCTCCTATCTCCTCACCCAATAATCTTTCTATTGTTTGCTCCAGATTGCCTCAAGGAATCATTGCACTGAGTCTGGCTCATGCTTATATTGCATTTCTTTTACGTTTCTAATACTATAAAATATTTTCCCTTCTATATTTATTTCTATTTTCTCTGTTAAGGAAATAATCTTTACAGTAACACAGAAAAGAGTTGATATCAAAGAAAATTAATGAAATAAAAGGTAGTTGACCTTAAATAATTCAAGTTACTTTATTTGAATAACTACAGAATACTTACTTCCATGGATACTTGAATTGAATGAATTGAAATCTCTTATTAAGTATATACAAAATATGTGGAAAACGGGAAAGTATTGCCTCACAGGAGAAAAACTACTGGGGTCATGATTTTCAGAAGAAAGGGGAGGGAAGGAGAATGGAAACTGACAATGATCGGCCAGTAAATTTTATTTTGCTTCCTGGCAAAATTTTAAGAAAATATAATTAAATTTATAGTTAAAAGGCATCCAGAAATGGCAGGAGTGATCAAAAAAGATCAGTAAAGCCTTCTTATACATAAATGATGACAGATTAATTTTAATTCTTTTATCTTCACAGAGATACTAGACTACTTAGAAATAGCTACATGTTTCAATGAATCTGGAGTCAAGAAAAGCTTAATTTAAATTGTATTAAGTAGCTGTGTGACCCCTGAAAGTTACCTAACCTCTGTTTGCCTTAATACACTGAAAAAATGGTGAATCATTCAAGTATCTTTACCAAGAAAATCCTAAAAATCCTTAACAGGATTGTGAAGAGATGGATATGAATATATGACTGAACAATAATCTGTTGCGCTCTAAGATTATAAATTGTAGAAAAAATGCTGACCAACCCTAGCTGGGAAAGAAGATACAGAAATAATTAAACACATGTGCTCCTCATTCTGGAGTTTCCTACACCAATTGAATTCTAGGTCCATTTTCTATACTTGATTAAGGGAATGCTATGCAAATAGTTTACTTATAATTTTGTCAGGCATTTGCTGTGGAAAATAGGTAGAGACATTGGTCCAATTAGATGGATTCAGTATTAATGAGAAAGCCATTGCTAAAGAACATGCATTAATGGTTTCATACCAACTAACTCTAACTCTAACCTATAACAATATCTGTGGGATAGAGTGTCTAGAGCTTTACTCTGTAATAACCAGTCTTTAAAATAATGCCACTGTTGGTTATCTAAGGCTGGAGTTTGTATCAGGCCAGAGAGGTAAGAAGCACTTACACAACCTGCCAACACAAGATGGGCAGAATGCTAGAAAGAGTTCTCAAATGCAACTCAGCAAAAGGTACTGGGCTGGGAGGGGGTTCTGGGGATGTTTTTCAACATCCTCAAGAAATCTTTTTTTTCCTAAAGAGTCTTTAGAGTAATTTGGAATTATGCTTAAAGGGCTATAAAATTGTACATACTTTTTGACCCAACAATAGTACTACAAGTTCTGTAACCCAAAAAGATCAAAGGAAAACTAAAAAGACTTACAAGTACATAAATATAGCATCTCTTTGTGTGGTGGCAAAAAATTGGAAATCAAGGGAATTGATTATCAATTCCCTTGGAATTTACTCTGTAATAACCAGTCTTTAAAATAATGCCACTGTTTGTTATCTAAGGCTGGAGTTTGTATCAGGCCAGAGAGGTAATTGGAAAACAGCTGAAAAAAATTGTAGTATGATTGTGATACAATACTATTATGGTATAAGAATTTTTTTTTCAGGAAAAAAAAGGCTGGCAGGAAAATATAATGAGGGATTATAGAAAGGATGTGGGAAAACTGGGACATTAATACATTGTTGTTTGAAGTGTGAATGGATACAACCATTCTGGAGAGCAATTTGGAACTATGCCCAATGAGTTATCAAACTGTGCATACCATTTGACCAGCAGTGTTTCTATTGGGCCTACATCCCAAAGAAATCATAAAGGAAGGAAAGGGCCCCACATGTGCAAGAATGTTTGTGGCAGCTCTTTTTGTAGTGTCTAGAAACTGGAAACTGAGTGGATGCCCATCAACTGGAGAGTGGCTGAATAAATTATGGTATATGAATGTTATGGAATATTATTTTTCTATAAAAAATGATCAGCAGGATGATTTTGGAGAGGCTTGGAAGGACAAGAGTAGATACTAAGTGAAATGAGCAAAACCAGGAGATCATTATACATGGCAACAACAAGATTGTATGATGATCAATTCTGATGGATGTGACTCCAACAATGACATGATCGAGGCCAGTTCCAACAGTCTTGTGATGAAAAGAGCCACCTACACCCAATGAGAGGACTGGAAACTGAGTGTACATTGCAACATAACATTTTCATTCTTTTTGTTGTTTCCTTTCTCATCTTTTTTCCTTTTTTATCTGATTTTTCTTGTGTGGCAAGATCATTGTATAAACATGTATACATATCAGGCAGCTAGGTGGCACAGTAGTTAGAGCACCAGCCTTGAAGTCAGAAGGACCTGAGTTCAAATTTGGTCTCAGACACTTCCTAGGTGTGTGACCCTGGGCAAGTCACTTAACCCCAATGGCCTCAGCAAAAAGCAAAATAATAATATATATATATATATATGTATATATATTGGATTTAACTTATATTTTACTATATTTAACATATATTATATTACATGCCAATTCTAGGGGAGAGGGTAACAGGAAGGACAGGACAATTTGGAACACAAGGTTTTGTATGGGTCAATGTTGAAAAATTATCCATGCATATGTTTTGAAAATAAAAAGTTTTAATTAAAAAAAGAAAAAAAAAAGCCTGGGAAGTCTTAAATAAACTAAGGCAAAGTGAAATAAGGAGTACCATGAAAACATTGTATATAGTAGTAACAATGTTGTAGTGATGACCAACTGTGAATTATTTTGATCAATACAATGATCAAAAATAATTTGGAAGGATTTGATGAAAAATGCTATCCACCTCCAGAGACAAAAATCGATATCTAAATGCTGATTGAGGAATGCTTTTTTAAAACTTTATTTATAATTCTTGGGTTATTTTGTTGTTGTTGTTGTTGTTGTTGTTGTTGTTATAATTGTTCTTTTTGATCTATGTGTTCTTTGGAAACAAGGCTAATATGCTTTGCATCATTGCACATGTATAATCTAAAGCAAATTACTTGCTTCTCAAGGAAGAATTATGGCAGAAGGGTGGAGAGAATTTCTAATTCAAAATTGGGGGGACAAGATATGTAAAAAATTTTGTTTGTGGGGCAGCTAGGTGGCGCAGTGGATAGAGCACCAGCCCTGAAGTCAGGAGGACCTGAGTTCAAATCTGGTTTCAGACACTTAACATTTCCTAGGTGTGTGACCCTGGGTAAGTCACTTAATCTCAATTGCCTCAGCAAAAAGCAAAAAAAAAAAAAAAGAAAAAAATTTTTGCATGTAACTGAGAAAGAAAATAAAAATTGAATGCAAAGAAGACTGATAAGAGAGAGAGAAGGAAGGGGAGGGAGGGAGAGGAAGAAAGACTGAGGGCGGGCAGGAGGGACAGAGAGTGATGGGGTTAGAAAATGAGGGAGGAGAACATCTGAATAATGAATGTAAGTCAAAGAGAAGGAAGAACAATGCCAAAATGATGGCAATGTCAGGAGTAAGAAAAAGAATAGCTGAGGTTCACAGGAAACTATGAGATCTGAAATCTGAGAAAGCAGATATTTGACACTTTTTTATGTTAAGTTTATTGAAAATATATAATTCTCACAAAACTAAGACTTTATAGTCAATCAATTGAAAACTGAGGAAGATAGGAGGGAAAAGGGGGCTAGGAAAAGGAATAGGAGAAGGACTACAATGGAGGAAAATAATAATGAGAACAAGCTACCTTTCACAGAGCTTTCAGAATCAATATGCTGAAATACATTCATAACCATTAACCACACTGTTCATTCTAATCTTTCAGATATCATGACCTTGGGCAAGAAGTGGAAGAAAACTAGCATCACTGTCATTGCTGCCCAAAGGACTCTGATGGTGAAACCTTGATCTTTTCTGTCAAAGTGAGGCAGGTGTAGCAGATACCAGGCCTAGTTATCACCATTATCTCAGCAAATGACCTGATCCCAAAGGCAATGAAAAGGAGCATTGACCATCTGCAGCTCCCTAGAAGAAAAATAAATCAGATTCACATTGCTGTGGCTACTGCTACTGCTGCTACTTTGGGAAGAATCTGAACAGGTCTTAGATATTTAAATATTATATAACATCATACCACAGGGCACCTTCCCCAACTGCCACAGGGAAATCTCAGGGCATCCTAAGTCTTTGCCTATAATTTTATAATGACTAGGTCAATAACAAGCAGAGCAGAGGTGTAGGAGAAAGAAATATATATACTGTATATTTGTGCATAAACATACCTACAGGCAATGTTTGAGGAGGTGGGAGTAGGATGGGAAGGAAGATATTAAATGAATATCATAATAAAAAGGCTGTATTAATCAGTTAATAAACAAGTATTTATATGGTTTCTACATAATAAACATACACTGATCACTGAAAATGCCAGGAATATTCTGAGATAAATTAATATTGTTCTGAAAGATAGTTTTCCTATTTTCAGGGAAATAGAAAATTTTCACATAGAATAAGCAATTTAAAGGTGAGAGGTATCAAAGGCCTGGAGAAATTAAATAATTCTCCCAAATCACAGAACTCGAATCTGAACCTAGAAATCCCACTTCTTAATGTGGCACTCCTTTCACTGCACCTTAATTGGAAAAGAAAAGAAAATTATTAAAATACTATTTTGCTTAACTTAAACTAGAGTATTACTTGGGGTTCTGATACCAAAGATAACAAGATGAAAAATGTCATTATCCTTGCCCTCAAGGAACATAAGCAGAAAGGGGAAAAGACACAAATATACTAAAATGATAGAAACTATAACATGCTAAGGGGAAAATGTAGAGAAAGCCTCCTGAAAAGTGTCATTTCTCTCATTTACACATGATCATAGTGAAAGCTTTATGATATTAACTTCAAGGTGATGTTGGATGAGAATAGGAGAGCTTATGAGTGGAGAAAAAGAATAACCTCCATCTGAAAATAACAAGAAGAATGCATTTTTGTATTCTCTCTGCAACTTGGGGAATATTTTCCTGCCAAAGCAGCAGACAGTGTTCGGCCATCCACCCCTTCCATCTCTGGGTGAATTCAGATGGATTCCTACAAATGAGGTTTGGCAATTCATAGTGTCTGCACACCCCACAAATGCCAACCTTGTCAGAGAGATAACAAAGTACAGCTGGTATAAAAGGCTGAAGCGGGAACCCTGATTCCAAGACAACAAACCTTCCACAAGCTTCATTGTACAGAAGGCATTTAGAAAAGCAACTTTTCTCAAATTAAATAAGTCTATTTTTGCATAAGATAAATGATTACAATTGGAGATGACACTTTTTTAAAGGAAAATGCTGCTGGAAAAATTCCAAAGCAATGTTTTCCTATATAGCTGCATCTGTTTGCCTTTATCTGTGCAGCTGTGAAAAAAAAAAAAAACCTACAATAAATGACAAGCAATTCCTCTCATTTTTCTACCACTTTTAAATCTCTGGACTCATATGTCATACTTCAAAAAATGTATTTATTCTTATTAGAATACCAAGAACAAAAATTATATTCTACTCTCACTATCAAATAAAGAGAACAGAAAGAGTATTAATATACACTGAAAAATTCCTTATAAGGGATAGTGATTTTGGACATGGAGACAATTGTTGCAGGGAGGGAGGAAAGGTATTATAGGATCAAAGATTTCAAAAGAGAAGAACTCTTAGAAGTTATCTAATGCTACTTATTCACTTTGTAGATAAGAAAATTAGGCCTAAGAAGGATGAATTGATTTAGGAAGAATTGAGTGGTAGCAAGTAACAGATCTGAGGTTTGACCCCAGGTTTTTTACCTCAAAAACAGAACAATTTCTATTTATAATTACTTAATCAGGTGCTATGCTAATCAATTTATAATTTAAACTCTTGAATGGCTTGTCAGAAGACTGAATTTTTCCCCCTGCCAATTTTTTTGTAAGAGTTCAATTAGAAGAGTTCACATAAATAAGAAAGATTGCTTTAACAGTTTTACCTTCTTTCCAATGTACCTTCAATTTCTCTTTCTCTTTCTCTTCACTAACTCTTTATAACTTGATTCAAAGTGTGAAACATATGTCCAAATACTTCATTCTACCCACAAAATGTCCCCAAAGCCTTATTTAAGCCCAACTTTCTGCAATTTCATCTTTCTTTTCCTCCTCTTTACTAATAATTTGTTTTTCCAATTATTTAATATTTTATTTTTCCTCAGTGACATACATATAAAAACAATTTTCAACATTAGTTTTTATATTCCCCACCTCCCTTCCCACTTCGCCTTATTGAGAAGGCAAATAATTTGATAAAGGTAAAGTATTATGGTACACTTCAATTTGTGTTCAGACAAAATCAGTTCTTTATCAGGGTATTGATTGCATTTTTCATCATAAGTACTTCAGAATGATCTTGGATCATTTTATTGTTGAAAATAGCCAAGTCATTCACAGCTGATCATTTTTCCAGTGTTGTTATTACTTTATACATAGAACATTTAATATTGCTTCAATTCTTGGGAGTCTTTCCAGGTTTTGTTTGTTTGATTTGGTTTGTTTTTTTTTTTTTTTTTTTTGCAGAGCATCCTACTCATCCTTTCTTATACCACAATAGTATCCCTTCAATTTCCAATTCTTTGCAACCAGAAAAAACTGCTATAGTTTTGTCAATATAGCGTCTTTAATTTTTGTTTTGTTTTTTTTTCTTTTGGGATACAGATCTTACAGTGGTCTTACTAGGTCAAATAGTATCTATGGTTTTATATTCCTTTGATCATAGTTCCAAATTGCTCTACAGAATGGTTGAATCAATTCACAACTCTTTTAATAATGCATTAATGTCTCATTTTTCCCATATCTTTTCTACCACTTGTAATTTTCTTGTTCTGTACTATTAGTAAATCTAATACATATGAGGCAGTAACTCAGCACTGATTTATTTTGC
Organism: Myrmecobius fasciatus; assembly: GCA_023553655.1. Lineage (NCBI taxonomy): Eukaryota > Metazoa > Chordata > Mammalia > Dasyuromorphia > Myrmecobiidae > Myrmecobius > Myrmecobius fasciatus. The sequence continues at coordinate 65,209 of JAJPUD010009366.1, read as the reverse complement.
ATTTCTCCAATCAATAGTGCATAAGAGCATTTTTTCATATGTCTATAGAGAGCTTTGATAACTTCATCTGAAAACTGTTCATATCTTTTAATCATTTATCAATTGGAGAATGGCTTTTATTTTGATTCTATTCTCTATATGTTTGGGAAATGAGATATTTATCAGAGGAACTTGCCTCATTCTATTTCACAATCATTATTGCTAACTATATCTCCCCACTATCCAACTTATTCTATTTTTTCTCTTTTTCTTTTCACCCTGTCCCTCCTCAAAAGTGTTTTGCTTCTTACTAGCCTCTCACCCAGTCTGCCTCTGTTCTATCACTTTCCCTTCTTTCCTGTAGGGTAAGATAGATTTTGATACCCAATTGCGTATATGTTATTTCTTCTTTGAGCCAATTCTAATGAGAATAAGGTTCATGCACTTCCCTTTTACCCCTAAACTTACCTTCTCTTCTTTCACTATATTCCTCTCTGAGATAAAATTAAAAAGGAGGCATTCAATAGGGTAAATTATAAAAGAGACAAGAAACATATTTACAATGGAATGGAAAAGGGGAGAGGTAAGAGAGGAGGAGGGAATGAACATTACTGATAATCTCTGGAACAAATTTGTTTACTCTGGATATATTAACTTTCTCACTTCAACTTTTCCTACTTTATTGAAACTGTTTTCCATAATTTCCAATGACCTCTTAATTAGAGGCTTAACCAATTAGCTTATTAAGCAAATTAACCAATGGGCTCTTTTTCTAGTCTTCAATCTCCTTGCCTTCTTGGGATCTTCAGACAAAATTAAACTCTAAGATTTTCTGAATCCTCCCCTTTCTTTGCCTTCCAAGACATTGTGTTGATATAATTCTCTATTCCTACTTGGTCCTTCCATATGTCTTATTAGTACTTCATAATCTTTTTTCTGCTATTAAAGTCAAGATTCTGACACTAATTCTCATCTCAGCCATTCTTCACTTGATAAGTAATCAGAGGATGTGAACAGGCAGTTTTCAGAAGAAGTCAAATCTATCAATGGGTACTTGAAAAATGCTCAAATCATTACTAATTAGAGAAAAGAAAATTAAAATTAACTCTGAGGTATCAATTCACACTCATCAGATTGACTAGAATGACATAAAAAGAAAATGACAAATTCTGCAGAAGATATGACAACGTAGGAATAGTTATCCAACCATTCTGATAAACAATTTGGAAATATGCTGAAGGAGTTATAAAATTGTGAATAACCTTTGGCCTAGTAATATAGCCATTCAATTTATACCCCAAGGAGATCAAAGAAAAATAAAAAGGATGCATATTTGCAAAAATATTTATAGCACTTTATCAATGGTAATCAGGAATTGAAAACAGAGGATCCTCATCAAATGGAAAATGGCTGAATAAATTTTGATATATGAATGTAAAAGAATTCTATTGTAGTATAAGAAATTATGAAAGGGATGTTTTCAGTCAAACCTGGGAAGATTTAAAGAATTTATGCAAAGCAAAGTGAGCAAAACCAAAAAAGCAATCCGGACAGCAACAACAATATTGTAAGGAATATTCCCCATGAAAGAATAGGAACTCTGATCAGTTCAGTGATCCATCACAACTTCAAATGATTCAAGATATAAAATAATGTACATTCTTAGATAGAGAACTGTTGGATTCTGAGCACAGACTCAATATTTTTTTTCTTTTCTGTATTTTCCTTTTTTTGAGCATGGCTAATGTGTGGGAAAATATGGTAGGCAGCTGGGTACTGTGGGTATAGTGTATCTGTGTGTGCTGTTTGTGTGTGTACGTGTCTGTGTAAAATGCATATTGTATTTCTTTCTACTCAATAGAAGAAATAACAGGTAAAGGGAGGAAGATAATGTGGAACTGAAAATAAACATTAAAACCAATAAATCAGAAAAGTTAATTTTCTTATAAGTATAATGAACAAACTCCTCCTAAAATATTAGACAGAATATGTAAATATATATATATGTATATGAATACAACAGTTTATTTAGTAGCTGTTGTCACAGCAAGGGCTATAGAAAAGCAAGGTACTTTACCTTTAAATATCTCTAAACAACAGGCAAGAAACAACAGTATGGCAGAAGTGATTTGAAAGAACCACTGAAGATATGTACAAAGGTATTAGAAGTTTGTATAACTAGCCAGCTCAGCAGTTATTTACTTGGTTTCTGTGAGCTTTTTAAAAAATGTACTATTTCAATAAAAACTATTTAAAACATTTCATCAACATTTTAACATAAAATCATTTTTTTTAAAAAAAGAGACATTTGTCAGAGATACAGTGTAAGTCCATTACATTTCTTTCTCGATTTGAATCTTCTATTATTTCTCATAAACACAAGTAAACATGGCTTCCAAATTAGTGAAAAATCATAGATTAAAACAAAATAGACCATCAATATATCAAAGAGAAAATAGTTATTAGATAAGATATGAAATTATGGTCATTGTGACATTAAAGCAAAATAGTAAGAGTACATATAAAATAATAATATTTTAATGTATACTTTCAAAACTATAATTGAATCATAGAATATTTGTGAAGTATCTTCAAAAAAGCTCTACTATTTAATGGAACAAAACCTCCTATTCCTAGCTTAGATATGGAAAGATTGATGCTTCCTCAGTGGAAAAAAAAAAGATGAGGATTGATGGACATATTTAGAGCATATAATTAGCATATCAAAAATCTACTGATTTATTTCTAGAATAGAATTGAGTAACACTAAAGACTTATAACAGGCACACACCAATGGATTTATCTAATGCAATTAAAAATATTTTTCCTCATAGGTGGATCTGATGGCAATGAGAAAAAAAGATTTTTACCTCCCCATCTCCATTTGTCACAATAGAAGATAACAATATGAATATATCAAACAGTATAAGGACAAGCTAACATTGAATTTATGACTGAATTATGTTATTTAAATGTGTGTATGCATGGTACAGTGTATGTATATGTGTGCACTGGTATTGTGTATGTGATTGTGTGTGTGTGTGAATTTAGAACCAAGCTATTGTCACTAAAAACTTTAGAAATTTTATCATTAAAGACATTAGACTTAATGATTAATATGATCAGTACAAGAAAGTGCCAATAGACTATCACACTGCAGATATAAAAATAATAATGATAATGATAATAGTCGTAATAATCATTATAATAATAATGCCTACCTAGAAACCAATAACACATGAACTGGTGGATAGAAACATAGATCAAAAAGTAGTGATTATATCTTTCATCAACTAATATAATACATCCCTCTGCTACAAATTTAAATCTCAAAATATCATGTATAATAAACTGTACAAATACAACCAGTTATTTATAATTGAATTGGTTATTGACCATATTTCCTCAAATATAACATTGTTTCATAAAAACTCAAATAAAAATACTCCCACCAAGATAGCCTTCTCTTCAAGGCAACAGGGTCCTATATCTGGGGCCATTATCATGATTGTCATCCATCTTTTGCTTTCATTTTCACTGATAAAAATCTTATCAGTTTCTGATAAGGAATCCCTTGACAATTTGAGTATGTGGGTGCCAACCTTTTCTTTTCTGAATATTTCAAACCTGTGGCTATAGCATCTTCAAGAATAGTTGCCAACCTGTATCTTCACTAGAGTTGTTTCCCAACATAAAGACTACAGAAGCTACCCAGTTTCTATAAGCTTTGCTATTTGCAAGGATCTTGGCTCTTAGACAATTTCCATTAGTGCCTAAGATGGATGGTAGTCAAAGTATTTTGGTGATGATTTGGCTTGCCTGGCACATGGGATCTCCTTTGTCTTCATCAAGATAACTTGATGCTTTAAGCTAAGCTAACTTGCCAGTCTGTTGTTGGCAGTGGATAGAGAAGGCTGGTTGTTCCATAGTAGTTGCTTTCCTGGTTATTGATGAAAACTGGGATGAAATAGCCTTATTCTGACTGAAAACCCTGGGGGGAAAAGAGGGAACAATGAGTTTATGATAATTAACATTATAGCATATTTGATATTTCACAACACTTCTTTCTTCTAACAACCATGTGAAATAAGTAGCTTGAGTAATATTATCCTCATCTTATAGGTGAAGGAATTTAAATTCAAAATGATTAAATAAATTATAAAACTCATAGAGAGTAGAGCTTAGAAGATATATTATGTACCAGAATACAAAACTTTATGCAAATAACACATTCCTTCTTATACTATAGAAAACCTCCTTGGGCCCCAGATTCTCAGTTTCTCTTTTCAAGTGAGACTGTGAAATTAGATGACTTCTAAGATTTCTTTTATGAATCAGTGATGTCTTTTCCCCCTTAAGACAGAAAGATAAAGGACTTCTAATAGATTAAATATAAAAGATACAATTTCTCATAACTATGAACTAGTTATCTGAAGGATGAAGAAAATATTAAGTCTATCTTATTTAATAAAATTCTAATTGAAGAACATAATTCAGTGAATGTAAAGTTTTCGAATGTTTGGCAACAAATTCTAAGGCTAACACTAGTAGGATCTTCATTTCAAATGTCAATTGAAGAAGATAAAATTTCATAGAATAATATCACGTAAGGAGGAGGTATTGGAATTCAGGTTTAGCTACTTTAATTTACAGATCAAGAAATCAAGGCCCTCTGAGCCTAAATGGAATTAAACTAGGTTTTTTTTTTTAATATGCTAATCATTAAATACTTAATTAGCTTTAAGAATGCATTCATTTATAGGAATATTCCACTGAATATTCATAGTAGACATAGAGAAAATGATATTTGCTGTTAAATTAAATTACTTTGAGATGTATATAGACATATAACAGGACCAAGAAGAATCAGTTCTGAAGGATATATGAAAAAACTCACATGGGCTAGAGAGTGCTGGGAGAAATGAGACCACGAACTTTATAAGCTGCAGAAGGCAGTACTGCACTCTGGAAGCTTGTGTCCCAATTAAGTGAGTTCCACTTAGTCATTACCCTGTTAAATGGCATGCTTGCTTAATTGGGGTGATCAGCAAGGAAGAGATTTAGTTCAGTGCATTTCAATGACACCTAATAACGGTTAACTGGCATGCCTTATTCATTTAAATAGAACACCTGGTGTTATCTCTTAGCCTTATTCACAATCTTGACTGTATGATATTTACTCAGATCATTGCCACTGTGGTGAGACTTTTGTTCTTGCTTCAGTACCATATGACGGCTGCTTCCTAAGCCAATTTTAGGACAACGTCAAACTTTTCCATGGCCCAGTTATTACATGTTAGTGGACACGACACAGAAAATCCAGAGTACTTGGCTCAAATTAATTATCCATTTAGATTCTATTGAAGCACACATTACTAAAGATAGCCTTCATGTTCAGGAGTCACTTAGTAACTTTATGCTTTCAGGCTGGGTGTTCTTGTGGACATTTAAGCAGCATGGAAAATATATATTAATTAAAAATTCAGAAAAAAGTGAACAACAAAAAGCCAACATTAAACCAATTTTATTTGAATTAATCAATTTTTTATTTAATTGCAAGAGAAATACATCTTCTACCATACTTGTTTTGTCAAACTAATAACTTATAAAACAGATGCAAATCAATTGTCAGAACTGGAGATGTGCAAATGTTTAATGTATTTCAAAGTATGCAATAGACATTTAAACAAAATATCTGATTCCAAAATTATAAAATAAAATAGTTATTTTTAAAAGTCTAATTTACAAATTCTAGTTTCACATAACAAATATTTCAAGGAAAGAAGTTTCATATTTCTAGTATTTTTAATATATTGAACAAAGTTATTCATCCTACCCTCTCAAATAGGACCAATGATTTCAGGATATCTTGACTTGCAAAGTGAAGAAGATTTAATGTGACAAAGGTTTGCAAAACCAGCAACCTGACTTTCTACTCCTAAGTCATTAGAGTTCGGTGGCAAGACTTAAGTCTGATGTCTGCTAATAGCCTAGTGAACAATGTTATGCAATTACGGATAAATTAGATGGCTAAGGTGTAAATTTTGCACAACAAATAAAGCATCATTTTCATCAAGTAATTCCCCTTCTCAAAGACATGCAATGACTCCCAATTACCTAAAACAAATAAAAACATTTTCTAGTAACTCAAACATTTTAACTATCTGGACCCATATTAGGATTTTGAATTTATTTCCCAGCAGTGACCACTGTATTCTTTCTTCTCTTGCCACTTTTATTCTAATCAACTTTCCTCTCCCATCTCAACATTGGTTCTTGCTCTAATTTTCTCCTGCTCTTTTTTCATCCTAAAATGCTTACCTCCCTCTGATTCTCTGTCAAATGTCTTCTTTCTCCCTACTAATCCAAATACTACTATACTCTATTCTCTTTCCTATAAAATTTCTTGAATAAATATTCTCCAAGTTCTTGGCATACTTTCCAGTTCTTGAATCTTACCTTTGTTTATGTCACACACAGAGCTGTACTGTATTTAATCCCATATTATTTATAATGGTATCAGGTATATAGGTTTCATGTCCTTGGTTAGATATAAGTTTCTCAGATGCAGAGGAAGAACTAATATTAAGGAACTAATGTTCAAAATAAGTAAGGAGGAAGTAAGAGATTTTCTATACATGACATTTCATGCCACGTTCCCATACCTTTACAGAAGCTGTCCCAGTGCCTAGAATGATCTCCTTTTTTATATCTTACATAAAACCTCTTCTCATCCCCTACTTAGGTGTTAGAGCTTCTCTTCCCACTCTTATTCTCAAAAAAAATTCCTTTGTATTTACTTGGACTACTCCCCCCCCCCCCCGAGGCAATTGGGGTTGAGTGACTTGCCCAGGATCACACAGGTAGGAAGTGTCTAAGACCAAATTTGAACTCAGGTCCTCCTGATTTCAGGGCTGTTGTTCTAACCACTGTGCCATCTAGCTGCCCCAACTACATTTTTTCTTGACCTGGAGGTATGTTTCATGTAAGCTCCTTCAGGATAGGCACTGCTCTTGTTTTTTATATTCTTAGCACCTAGCAGAGAAGCTTGCACCAAAAAATGTTGTTAAAAATGTTTTTTTTTCCTTTTCAAGTCACAAGCTCAGGTAAACTATCTCACTGGATACTGAAAGCACTGACAAATGAGACTGCTGAACTACAGTTAGTATGCTTTGAAAAGTCTTGAAGACAAAAGCAATATCATAGCATTGAAGAAGGCCAATTGTTATGATTTTCAAAATACTGAAACAAATGAAGCCTGAAAACTATAGGCCACAGATCGTTCATTTCCTGGCAGAATTTTAAGTACTTACTTTTAAGGGGAAGTTTACTAAATATCTAAAAGGAGAGAAAGAAATAAGCATTTGTTAAAGATCTACTAAGTACAAAGTATTGTGCCAATTCCTTTATTGTTATCTTTTTAAATCCTCTATTATTATCCTCATTGAGGAAATTGAGGGAAGTGGAGCTTAAATAATTTTCCCAAGACTATACAACTACTAAATATTGGAGGCAAAGTTTGAATGCAGATCTTTCTAACTCCAGGGTTGGTACTATGAACGATGCTACCTATTTTTCTCTATCTAAAAATGAATGTGTTAGCTTCATCATGGCAGAGCTACTTATTTTATATTTTGACAGATTACAAAATTGGTCATTTCACTTAGATTTTAATAAAATATTTTTAAAAGTTTATTATACTTTTCTTGTTGAAAGAATGAAGAAATTTGAGCTATGTAAGATTATATTTATTTTTTAAAATAATTTTATGTTCCTTACACTGCCCAAAAAGGTGTTAATAATGCGATACCAACTTGGAAAGAGAACAATAAAGAAGTCACTACCTCTGTACCCAAAATATCTATATATGGGTTTTTGCTACTTAAGATTTTATGGCATGGTTGGCAAATTAGAGAGAGTGAGAGAGGTAGTCCACCATTGGATGGCACAGGAAAAATTTCAAAAAACAAACAA
>JAJPUD010009366.1:17754-46815 GCA_023553655.1 Myrmecobius fasciatus | reverse complement strand
TCGATTCTAATTTTTAATGTCTTATTTTCTTCAGTTACTGTTTTTAGTTCCTTTTGCAATTGACCAATTACATTTTTTTGTTCATTGCATTCTTTTTCCATTTTTTCTATTTTATTTTGCAGTTATCTCATTTCGTTTCCCCATGATTCTTCTAACTCTCTTTTAAGATTTTTTATGCAATCTTCAAAGAAAGCCTTGTTACATGGAGACCAATTTATGTCTCTCTTTGGGGCTTTTTCTGGAGTTTTTTTTTTTTTTTTTTTTTTTTTTTTTTTTTACCAAAAAGAGCTCTCACCATAGACAACTTTTATGGAGAGAGCTCTTTTTGGTTTTTTATTCATTTTTTTTTTTTAAAAGGTGTGAGGTCTGTTTAGGGTAAAGGTGGGACAGCTGCTTTAATTTGCCCTGGGGCAGTTCTGCTGATTGAGTTATTTCAGGAACTGGGCAGTTCTGCTGATTGAATTATGTCAGGGGCTGGGCAGCTCAGCTGATTGAATTATTTCTGGTCCTTATCAGACCTGTTGTTTGATTGATTGCTTTAAGGTGCTGTCTAATGGCAGCTAGTTACGATGCTCATCAGGGGTTCAGTGGTTCACAATCTATCCCCCTCAAAAGGCAGACCCTCCAAACCACCTGTCCACAATCAGGACAAATTGTTCCAAGAGGCTCGCAGAAGACTCCCAGGTGTGTGAAAAGCACAACGCTCCCACTCCTGTTCTGACTCCTGTTCCAGCTCCCTGCTCCAGCTCCCTGCCCCGGTCTCCCTGTGCTGCAGTCTGGGTTCAGTAGGCCACCCCCTGCCCCATTAAAACAGACCTGTTTTGAGGTTCTTCCAGAGTATCTTCTTCTAGAATCTTGTTGTTCTCTGGATATTGTGGATTTTTTTGCTTCAGAATCAGTCTAGAGGCTTCATATTTTGTTGGTTTGAGGGGAGGTTACAGGAGGTTACAGAGAATCCTGTCTGATCTCCGCCACCATGGCTCCAACCCCGGAAGGCAAAAAAGATGAATTTTGATAGATATAAATTTAATATTTTGCATGAAGAATTTTTAAGCCAAATTTACAAATGCAAGATGAAAAAGGTTTGACTAGATAGAAAAGTTAAATGGACTTCATTTTTAATATGAATCAGCAATAACCAAAGCTACTAATTTGATTTTAGCTTATATTAACACAGTCACATTGTCCAATACAATATATATTTCTCTATTTATTCTCTTTTAAAATCCCATTTGAACTCCTATGTTCATTTCTAAATAAGATATTTGGAAATAACATAGAAAGATAGTCCTGTGTACTGAATACTGGTTCAGTCTTAAAACCAGTAGGACCTCAGTTCAAATACTTCCTGCAACATATTGGCTGTGACAGGCAAGTCACTTAAGCACTCAGTGCTCTGGACAACTCTCTAATACTCCTAGTGCACAGAATAAATTAACCTACATTCTCTTACCTGGAAATTCTCTATACCAATGAAATTGTAGGTTTCATTCCTACTGATAACTTGGAGAATGAATAAAAAGTTAAAAAAAAAACTTCTGAGTTCACTTTACATGAGATTATATAAAGAAATTAAGAATATTTGACAAGAGAATGCCACATATATCAAGGACATAAAATTTATTTGCATTCATATAAAGGGTTGCCTTGTGGGAGAAGGATTAGACTACTTTTGCTTTTACCTACAAGGAAAGAACTAGGAGCAAAGGATAGAAGTTGCAAAAAGAGAAATTTCATCTTAAATATGAGGACAATTTCCTAATTTAATACAATAAGTAGCACTTATAGTATAATGGACACTGTGCAAGGTACTAGGGATACAAAGAAAAAAAATTAAAAAGACTGTTTTATTCAATAAAATGTCCCAGCAGTTTAAACTATCTGAAAGTAATTGGAAAGCTTCAAACAAAAGCTAAATAATATAGAAGAGATTCTTGTCAAAGGAAGGATTGTCCTGGATGCTGTTAGAGGTCCTTTCTACCAGTAACTTTGAGGAAAGGATTGCTAACATGCATTCTGGGCTAGGTCTAACTCAGGTCAATCTAATGATTCAGACTGAAGGTTAGAAATCAATGAGATAATCATAGACAATAAAATGCTCAATTTTGCTAACAAAATAGAAGAAAGGATTCAACTGCTGAGATTAAAAATGTAGTAATTCAAATAAAATGGCAACTTTCCTCTGCCTCCACATTTCCCACAGGAAATAGTTCTTCAAATCAGAAATGTATACTCCACAGGGCAAAACCCTCTAATCAATCTCCTACAGGATCAGCTTTTGATACCTCAAGTGGTGAGAAATCCAAACAGATGATGATCCTGAGAATAGTATCCCTATCCCTTTAAAATAAAAACAAACCAGTCTTCACAAAGAGGATATTTTTCCTATAAGACCCTTTAAGATTAAGGTTCTAAAACTTCTAGAACTTCTGTCACTGAAATGATCTTAAAATAATTATACTATGTGATAGGTTAATACAATTATCATAAATATAAAATACAGTCTTTTTAAAAGTATTGTCCATTTGTTGCTGTCAAGAGAAGTTTCTGAGGTAAACAACAACTATGAATTAAAGCAGCAGTAGGAATATCACATCAATGGCACATGTGATAATACTTCCAAAATGATCACCCAAACCCATAACTTACCCTATGGGTAAGAGGTAAATGAGTAAGGTTGATAATGGCTGCCTTAGTTTTGGATCAGCAATGTAATGCCATACCCAACTGCAATAAGGTCAAATCTCTTACCCTGGTTACCTACCCATAAGTATCATCATAGGCTTTTTGCATATAAATCTGCCCTAGAATTTGAGTTACTACAGGGATTTAGGCTGTGTTATCACACATTGATTGATCTCTAGACCAAAGATTCTTAAACTGTGGTTCAAAACCCCATATAAAATTATGTAACTTAAAGTGTGGGTCACAAAATTGTGACTTATTATCAATAAATGTTTCATTTGTATACAACTTTTATAACTCTATATCTGGATGTGTAAAATGTTTCAGGCAAAAAAAGGGTCAAAAGTGGAAAAAGTATAAGAAACCCTGCTCTAGACCACCAACTAAAACATTTGCCTTTCTGACAAGCATATCAGGGAATTGATTGAAGACCCTTCCCACTATCTCCCTTTCATCCAGGGACTCATGATTACTACTAAATCAACTAAGAATCTCATTTCTTTTGGATAAATTCCTATCCTTTATTGTTATATGTGAACAGTTTCACCTTCTCCATGTCATTAAGAAGCAGAATACCTTTCAATAATTAAATCCCTTTATCCTTTCATCCCTTAGAACTTTTCTGAGAAGTTGTTTAAACAGTCACAGAAAGAAAGGAAATCTGCCAATTAATAGAAACTTGAATTGTTTCCCAGAGTATTATAAAGTTTTTGAAGGAGTAAAATCTTCAAGATCCAGAATATATTGCATAAAGGACTGAATAATAAAGAGCTAGAGAGAATTAACTGGCATTTTGTCTAAGAGTTATCAAATTGTATCAGGTGAGTCTTCCTGAAGGTCACCAAAACAATACAAAAACAATTCATACCAGAGAACTTTCTGCTTTCTTGGGAATATTACTGATTTATCAAGGACAGTTTATTAAAGAACACCTAACCTCAATTATCAAGGATGTCATAATAAAATCTGTTCCAGAATTCAACAATTCAGCTAACTGCCTGAAGATGGGAAAACCAAACAGCTACTGCACAAAGAGCTCAATCTGAATTTTATCACATAAAATAGTTGGTCTGAACAAAGGCAATGAGGCAGCAGCCTTCCACAAGGAAGACACTTTGATGTTGGCTGCCTTAGTTGTGGATCAGCAATGCAATGCCATATCCAACTATGATAAAGTCAAATCTCTTACGTTGGGATGGGAGAAAAAGCCAAAATAATAAATTTACCGATCAAAAGTAGATCAAAAATCACATAGGATCATGTCATACTGGTCTTTCAAAGAAAATTTTTCTTATTGACATAAAGGGCATCATTTAACAGAAATAATTTCATTGGACATTGTCCAGAAGATTATTTGGTCCTATGCCCCACTTCATTATCCCATGTCCAAATATTTAAAGGACCTTGGCTATAATATTTCCTGTTAATATGAATCAACCTGATTCATCAGTATATGTGTGTGATGTCCCTATGGTCATTTCCATGACCTATAAACAACTGTCTATGAAAAGAGGCATCATCAGCAAAATTCCTTCATTTATCCTAACCCAATAGTGGAGACTGTTGAATTGTTCAATTCAGAACATTCAGGCAGACACATGGTAACCACCAAGAAACAATACAAATTTTTTTAAAAAAATCTTTTTGCTCCATTTTTTCAAGTCTCTTTCATATGCCAGCCTTTTAGATAATGGCTCTGACAACTAGGAGAATGTACCAATAAAAATATCATTCCACAGAGTACCACCCATTACTGGATTAATGGGTGCTGAAGTTTAGATGCACATATACCTCTCATTATGGGAAGATTAATTAGGTAACTAGACAAAATAACATTTTTCCCGAGCTAAGTCCTTATAATTAGAGATCCACTGGTCTAGAGAAAGAATCAAAGCATTAGGTCTGAGTTTAAATTTCTCAGAATATTGCAAAGTCATGACCCATTCTTGAAGGACATTAATATCCAAGGGGCTCATTCAATCTTGAATAAATCATTTCCATTAAAAATGAAAATACCATATACCCTATCTATCTCTTTAAAAGGATCACTTTGTCTTATTCACCAACTCTGGATAAAAAGTAATTGAGTGACTCTGTATCATACATTCTTCAGCGACTAGGGCTCAATAACAGATAAGTGTTTTTCAAAGGTTGCTTTGAGGATGTTATAGCTCCAGAAATTTAATTGTTCCTTACTCCGGCCAACATTGGTACCTACCAAAGACCCCATTTATATTAAGCATCATAGACCAAGGCCTCCAAGCATTTAAGCCTCACAAAATCATAAGGACCTGAGGGAAAATACTGTTAAATGCAACTTAACATCTTCTAAGGTTATTAGCTATTTCTTGTCCTACTTGAATAAGGTAGACTTTTGAGTAACATGGTAAATATGAATTATTAAAATACCTAGATAAAGAATATTAGTTCTCCAAATTCAAAATCTGATAGGACTCTGAGCTTCCTTTTAAGATTGTAGGAAATTGTCAGTAGCTTGTTATAGATTACATCAAGAATGAGCTGGATCCCAAATTTTATTATGGTGAATCTCCTACTCTTGTCACTCAAGTAATCTAACATCTGTTATATGTTCTCTATGACTATTGCTTCATCTGTTTCCATCAATATTACATTGTCAAAAGAGTGGTACACATCAATGTCTTTTGGAAGTAGGGTCCTTTCCAAGTCTCTGCTCATCAAACTGTGGCAATAAGAAAGAAGGATAGTGACAGTATAATGGATTTCTTTCTAAATTAAATGAAACCATTTTGTACTATTCTTAACATTGTCAATAACAAAATAATGTGGATATCAATAACACTATACATTACCATACAATCATGCTCTGGGTTATCTGATTCACCTTGTTATAAGGTTATAAATGGGCAAAGGAATAAGCATAGTCCCTTTATTCAGCTCCAAATCATCTATCAATAGCATATGTATTCTTCAGTATTCCCCTGTTGTTATTATTCATGGAATTTATGTAGACCAATAATGTAGCCCTTTTGATTGAAGTGACTCCATGTAACATTACTGGCTATAAAAAAAGATCTCAACAAGCTAGATCATGAGTCAGTTCATCAAATTATCTGAAATTAAATAGTGACAAATGCTGTAGATTGAAAATTTCATTGCACAAATATGAGATGGAGAAGGCATTCCTACAGAGTATTATGAAAAAGATTGTAGGCTTATAAGCCTACAATCTCAATATGACTGAATAGTAGGGTATTAATTTAATAATTTAGAAAGGAGTCATTAAACACCAAGTCATATTGACATTTTATAGTTCCCCAAATCCTTAAGTAACATTTAGGCTGGATTAATGGGGCAAAGTAGTCAAAACAAGGGATGATTTAGAGAGGGAAATCATCTTAGAAATCATCCAATCTAACTCTATCATTTTAAAAGGATGCTGTAGAAATTTTTTTTTCACCTATGACTTTTACAGTAGTAAAAAGGGTCCTTGAGGTTCTTTATATCTGTGATTCTTTGATTGTATTGGCATCTTGAATACAATAAATTAGAACGTGATATTTATTCGGTTCCACAAACCTGAAATATTCAACTACTAAATCAAAAACAACTACTGCCTTACCTGCTGATTTCCCCTAAGCCTCTTATGGCTAAATTTTCCTCCCATTCTATACCACTTATATATAGAGAGAAAATGGTCAAGATTATCCTTCCTAATGTAATGTTTCAAAGGTAATGTGTTTATTTGAGGCAGCTATAGAATCTTAACTCTATTCCTTTACCTCTGCAGGGTATATATCTAATGAGGAAGATTTTCCCAGTACATACACATTTCCATAATAGTTTCCAATTTTTCCAGCAGTTTTTGTCAAAAAGTGAATTATTAGTTCAAAAGCTGGGGTCTTTGTTTCTGTCAAAAACTAAATTGCTATAGTTATTGACTATTTTGTCCTGTAATCCTATCTTATTCTACTGATCAACTACTCTATTTCTTAGCCAGTATCAAATGGTTTTGATGACTGCTGCTTAACAATATAGTTTTAGGTCTGGCACAGGTAGGCCATCTTTATTAGTGGTTTTTTTTTTCATTACTTACTTGAAATTCTTGATCTTTTTTTCTTCCAGATGCACTTTATTACAATTTTTTTCTAGATCAATCAAATAATTTCTTGGGAGTTTGGTTGATAATGACACTAAATAAGTAGATTAATTTAGGTAGTATTGTCCTTTTTATTATATTTGCTTGTCATACCCATGAGCAATTGATATTTCCCCAAATGATTAGATCTGACTTTGTATGGAAAGAGTTTTATAGTTGTATTCACATGGTTCTTGATTTTCCCTTGACAGATAGATTCCCAAATATGCTATACTATTGACATTTATTTTGATTGGAATTTCTTTTTGCATCTCTTGCTGTTGGAGTTTGTTAGTAATATATAAAAATGCTGATGGTTTATGTGGATATATGTTGTATCCTGTAACTTTTCTAAAGCTATGAATTGTTTCTAATAGTTTTTTAGTTGAGTCTCTAGGGTTCTCTAAGTATACCATCGTATCATCTACAAAGAGTGACAATTTGGTTTCCTCATGACCTAATCTAATTCCTTTAATCTATTTTTCTTCTCTTATTACCAAAGCAAATGTTTTTAATACAATATAGAATAATAATGGTGATAGTGGGCAATTTTGTTTCACTCCTGATCTTATTGGGAATGGTTCTAGTTTGTCGTCATTACATATGATGCTTGCTGATGGTTTTAAATAGATGCTACTGATTATTTTAAGGAAAAGTCAATTTATTCCTATACTCTTGAGTGCTTTTAATAAGAATGGGTGTTAGATTTTATCAAATGCTTTTTCTGCATTTATTGAGATAATCATATGATTTTTGTCAGTTTGGTTATTGATATAGTTGATTATGTTAATAGTTTTCCTAATATTGAACCTGCATTCCTGGTATAAATCCTATGTGGTCATGGGATATTATCCTGGGGGTGACTTTCTATAATCCCCCTGCTAATATTTTATTTAAGATTTTTGCATCTATATTAATTAGGGAAATTGGTCTATAATTGTCTTTCCTTGTTTTCACATTACTTAGTTCACCTATAAGTACCATATCTGTGTTATAAAAGGAATGTGGTAGGACTTCTTTCCCTATTTTTTCAAATGGTTTATATAGTATTGGAATTAATTGTTCTTTGAATGTTTGGTAGAATTCATATGTAAATCCATCTGGCCCTGGAGATTTTTTCTTAGGGAGTTAATTAATAGCTTGTTCTATATCTTTTTTCTAAATTGGGATTGTTTAAATAATTTATTTCCTGTTCTGTTAACCTAGGCAAGCTATTATTTTTGGATGTATTCCTCTATTTCAATTAGATTATCAATTTTTTGGCAAATAGTTGTGCAAAATAACTCCTAATTATTGGTCTAATTTCCTCTTCATTGGTGGAAAGTTCTACCTTTTCATTTTTGAGAATATTTTATTTTCTTCTTTCCTTTTTCTAATTAAATTAATTAAAGGTTTATCTATATTCTTGTTTTTTTCATAAAACCAACTCTTAGTTTTAATTATTAATTCAATAATTTTCCTAGTTTCAATTTTATTAATCTCCCCTTTTATTTTCAGAATTTCCAATTTGGAATTTAATTGAGGGTTTTTAACTTGTTCTTTTGCTTGAATTTTTAGGTGTAATTCCAATTCATTATTTTTTTCTTTCTTTATTTAATGCAAGTAAGCATGTAGAAATATAAAATTTTCACTTATAACCACTTTGGCTGCATCCCACAGATTTTGGTATGTTGTCTCATTATTGTCATTCTCTTAGATAAAATTATTGTGTCTATGAATTACTGTTTTACCCATTCATTCTTTAGGATTAGATTTTTTTTAAATTTCCAATTAACTTCGCAGTGGATAGAGCCGTAGTGGATAGAGCACCAGCCCTGAAGTCAGGAGGACCTGGGTTCAAATCTGGTCTCAGACACTTAACATTCCCTAGCTGTGTGACCCTGGGCAAGTCACTTAACCTTGATTGCCTCAGCAAAAAGAAAAAAAAAATTCCAATTAACTTTTGGTCTATTTTCTCCTAGCCCTGCATTGCATGTGATTTTTACTGCATCATGATCTAAAAAAATACATTTCGTATTTTTGCCTTCCCACATTTGATTTTGAGGGTTTTATGCCCTAATACATGGTCAGTTTTTATATAAGTTCAATGAACCACTGAGAAAAAAGTAAACTCCTTTCTTTCTCCATTCAATTTTCTCCAAAGATCTATCATACCTAACTTTTCTAACATTTTGTTTACCTCCTTAATTTCTTATTTATTTTGTGGTTCTATTTATCTAGTTCTGAGAGAGCAAGGTTGAGATCCCCCAACAGTATAGTTTTGCCATCAATTTCTTTTTGCATCTCTCTTAACTTCTATTCTAGGAATTTGCTTGTTATACCACTTGGTGCATATAGGTTTATTATTGATATTGCTTCATTATCTATGGTAACCTTTAGTAAAATATAGTTTGCTTACTTATCTCTTTTAATTAGATCTATTTTTACTTTTGCTTGATTTGAGATCAAGATTGCCACCCCTGCCTATTTTTTTTACTTCACCTGAAGCATAATAGTTTCTGATCCAACCCTTCACCTTCACTCTGTATATGTCACTATGCTTTAAATGTGTTTCTTGTACACAACATATTGTAGGATTCTGGCTTTTAATCCAGCTTGTGATCTGCTTCTATTTTATGGAATAGTTAACCCCATTCACACTCAATGTTAAAATAATTAATTCTGTACTTCCTGCCATTTTATTTATCTTAAATTATGTTTTTCTCTCTCCTTTCGTCCCCAACTCCTCCCCAGTATTTTCCTTTTGATGGCCAACTCTCTTACCTAGCTCTTCCTCTTTAGAGCCCCTCCTTTTTCTTCTATTTTTTTCTTTCCCCTTATTCTTCTATTTTCCCTTCTGTTAGTCTTTTCCATTTCTTTTCCCCCTTTCCTTCCCACTTCATTATGTGGTGAGACAAGTTTCTCTGTGAAACCAAATATGTCTGAAATTCTCTCTTAGAGCCAAATCTGATGAGAGTAAGATTCACACAATGCTCATGCCCCTCCGTTCTTTCCCTCAATTGTAATAGATTTTCTTTGCCTCTTCATGAAATGTTATTTCCCTTCTTTTGCCTTCTTTTTTCCTCTTTTTTCCAGTATGATCCTTTTTCTACCTCTAGTTTCTTTTTCACATTATCAAAATAAAATCAAATTCTAACCACATTCTGTAAGTACACCCATAATAGAAATATAGTTCTC
Source organism: Myrmecobius fasciatus (assembly GCA_023553655.1). Classification (NCBI taxonomy): domain Eukaryota; kingdom Metazoa; phylum Chordata; class Mammalia; order Dasyuromorphia; family Myrmecobiidae; genus Myrmecobius; species Myrmecobius fasciatus. The sequence continues at coordinate 36,836 of JAJPUD010009366.1, read as the reverse complement.
AAGAGTTCTTTCCTTTTTACCTTTTTATGCTTCTCTTGACTTTTGTGTTTGGAGCTCACATTTTTTGTTCAAATCTAGTTTTTGCATTAGAAATAGGTGAAATACATCTGCCATTAAATGTTCATCTTCTTCCCTGAAAGATAATGCTCATTTTAGCTGGATAGCTTATTCTTAGCTATAATCCAAGTTCCTTTGCCTTTCAGAATATAAATTCCAGGCCCTTGGATCCTTTAAGGTGGAAGTTGCTAGGTCCTGGGTAATCCTTATTGTGTCTTCTCTATATTTAAATTGTTTCTTTCTGGATGCTTGCAATATATTTTCCTTGGTACAATAATTCTGAAATTTAGTCACTATATTCTTTGGGGTTTTAATCAACTCTTTCGGGAGTTGATCTGTGAATTCTTTCAATGGCTACTTTACATTCTGATTCTAAGATATCAGAGAAGTTTTCCTTTATGATTTCCTGTAAGATAATGTCTAGGTTCTTTTTTATTAAAATTTTTCATCATTATTTACAGAACATATGAGTAATTATTTAATAATGATCTTTGCAAAACTTTATGTTCCAAAGTGTTCCCTGAATTTCCTTCCCCCTCCCCTAGATGGTAGTCTAATATATATTAATTATGTTAAAATATATGATAAAAACCTAAGAAAAACAAAATGCAAGCAAATATCAACAGAAAGAATTTAAATGCTGTGTTGTGATACACACTCAGTTCCCACCAGCCTCTTTCTGGGTGTATATGGCTTTCTTCATCTCTGAACAATAGGAACAGGTTTGAATCAACTCATTGTTGAAGAATAGTTTCTCTTTTTCTTGAAAAAGAGTTTTATATAGCCCAAGAAGCTCACAAAATATTCAACTCCTTGCTGCAGTCATCCTGTGATGAGGTCTGGCCTTGGCAGACTGTCCCCCTGCCTGTTTGAAACACACCTGCTCTGAACTTCTTCCAAGGTATCTTCTTCTGAGAATGTGTTGTACTTCAAATATTTGTGGGTTCTTTGATTACAAAACCAGTTTTGAGGTTTAATCTGCTATGGGCTTGAGAGAAGGTCAGAGGAAGTCACAGGAAGTTGTGTCTGCTCTCCGCCATTTTGGTTCTGTCCCCCTAAAATTTTTGATCTTTCATTTTTCCAGATGAATTTTGCTGTTATTTTTCTAGGCCTACAAAATAATTTCTTGGGAATTTGATTTATATAGTACTAAATAAATAGATTCATTTTGGCAGTATTAACAGTTTTATTATATTCATTTGACATAACCAAGAGCATTTCATTTTTCTCCAATTGTTTATATCTGGCTTTATTCCTGTGTAAAATGATTTGTAGTTATGTTCATATAGTTCCTGGCTTTTCCTTCACAAATAGATTCCCAAATATTTCATAATATCAAAAGTTATTTTAAATGGAATATATCTTTGTATCTCTTGCTTTTGGACTTTGTTTGGTGATATATAAAAATGCTGATGATTTGTGTGGATTTATTTTGTATTCTTCAACTTTGTTTAAGTTGTGCATTATTTTAATAGGTTTTTAGTTGGTTCTCTACATATACCATCTTTTCATCTGCAAAGAATGATAATTATTTTCCTCATCATCTACTCCAATTCTTTTAATCTTTTCTTATTCTCTTATGGCCAAAGCTAACATTTGTAATACAATATTGAAGAGTTATGGTGATAGTGGGCAAATCTTGTTTCACACATGATCTTATTAGGAGTAGTTCTAGTTTATTCCCATTACATATGATGCTTGCTGACAATTTTAAATAGATGAAACTGATTATTTTAAGGAAAAGTCCATTTATTCCCACATTCTCTAGTGTTTTTAATAGGAATGGGTTTAGAATTTTATCAAATGCTTTTTTTGCATCTATTGAGATAATCATATGGTTTTTATTAGTTTGGTTATTAATATAGATAATTATGCTAATAGTTTTCCTAATATTGAACCAGTCCTGCATTCCTGGAATAAATCCTACTTGGTCATGGTGTATCATCTGGGGCATGAGTTTTTGTAATCTTCTTGCTAATATTTTATTTCAGATTTTTGCATCTATATTCATTAGGGAAATTGGTCTATAATTTTCTTGCTCTATTTTCATCTTACCTGGTTTATCTATCAGTAACATTTATGTATAATAAAAAGAATTTGGCAAGAGTCCTTTTTTCCCTATTTTTTCAAATAGTTTGTAAGTATTGGAATTAATTGTTCTTTAAATGTTTGGTGGAAGTCACATGTAAATAAATCCATCTGGCCCTGGAGGTTTTTTCTTAGGAAGTTAATAGCTTGATCTATTTCTTATTCTAAAATGCAATTATTTAAATAATTTATTTTCTCTTCTGTTAATCTAGGCAATCTGTATTTTTGTAGGTATTCCACTTAGGTTATCAAATTTGTTGACATAAAATTGGTCAAAATAACTCCTAATTATTTCTCTAATTTCCTTTTCATTGGTGGAAAGTTCTCCCTTTTCATTTTTGACACTAACAATTTGATTTTCCTCTTTCCTTTTTCTAATCAAATTAAATAAATGTTTATTTCGTTGGTTTTTTCATAAAACCAATTCAGGTTTTTTATTAATTCATTTTTTTTTTAATTTTCAATTTTGTTAATCCTCCCTTTTATTTTAAAATATCAAGTTTGGTATTTGATTCAGGTTTTTAATTTGTTATTTTCTAGCTTTTTTAGTTGCAAGCCCAATTCATTGTGCTTTTCTTCCTCTATTTTGAAAACATCTAGCTATAAAATTTCCCCTTATTACTGCTTTGGCTGCATCCAAGGAATTCTGTATGTTGCCTTATTATTGTCATTCTGTTGGATGAAATTATTGATTGTGTCTATGGTTTGCTGTTTTACCCATTTGTTCTTTAGGATTAAATTTTTAAAATTCCAATTAACTTTTGGAATATTTTCCCCTGGCCTTTTATTGAATATATTGCATCATGATTTGAAAAAGAATGCATTTACTATTTCTGCCTTTCTGCATTTGATTTTGCAGTCTTTATGCTTTAATATATGGTCAATTTTTGTACAAGTTCCATGAACTGCTGAGAAAAAAAGTGTACTCCTTTCTGTCTCCATTCAATTTTCTCCAAACATCATTCATACCTAACTTTTCTAGTAATTTATCTACATCCTTAACTTCTTTCTTTTGTGGTTCAATTTATTTAGTTCTGAGAGAGCAAGGTTGAGATCGCCCACTATTATAGTTTTGCTACTTATTTCATCTTGCAGCTTTTTTAATTTTTCCTTCAGGAATTTAGATGCAATACCACTTGGTGCATACGTGTTTAGTATTGATATTTCTTAATTATCTATGGTACCCTTTAGCAAGATATAGTTTTCTTCCGTATCTCTTTTAATTAGATTTATTTATGCTTTTACTGGATTGGAGATCATGATTTCTACCCCAGCTTTTTTTTTTTCTTTTTTTTTACTACACCTGAAGCATAATAGATTTTGCTCTAGCCTTTTATCTTTATTCTATATGTATCACTCTGTTTTAAATGTGTTTCTTGTAAACAACATATTGCAGGCTTCTTGCTTTTATTCAAGTCTGCTATCCATTTCTGTTTCACAGTTCACTGTTAAAATGATTAATTCTGCATTTTCCACAATTTTATTTACCCCAAGTTATGCTTTTCTCTTTCCTTTTCCCCTTTTTCTCATCCCCACTATTTTGCTTATGAGCTCCACTTGCATCAAGGAGCTCTTTCCCTTTATAGTCCCTCCCCTTTCTTTTATCTTTCCACTTCTGTTACTCTTTTCCCTTCAATTAGCCTCCCTCTTTCCTTTTCCTTTACCCTGAAACTTTCCTACAAGGAGAGAGAAGGTTCTCTGTGAAACCAAATATATCTAATATTCTCTCTTTGAGCCAAATCTGATAAGAGTAAGAGTCACACAATGTTTATCCTCCCTTCTTTCCCTCAATTAAAATAGGTTTTCTTTGCCTCTTTGTGAGATGTGATTTCCCTCATTTTACCTCCAATTTCTCCTTTTTTCTATACAATCCCCTTTCTACCTCTGTTTTTTTTTTATATTATAACAATAAAATCAAATTATATTGTATGATATATATCCACAAAAGAGGTATAGTTCTCAAGAGTTCTTTCCTTTTTACATTATCATGCCTCTCTTGAGTTCTATATTTGGAGGTCAATTTTTTTTATTGAGCTCTGGTCTTTTCATTAGAAATAAATTAAATCTACCTGTTTCATTGAATGTCTATTTTCCTCCCAGAAAGAAAATAAGTTTAGCAGTATAGTTTATTTTTTGCTGCATTAAGTTCTTTTGCCTTTTGGAGTATCATATCCCATGTCCTTTGATTATTTAAAATGGAAGCTGCTAGGTCCTGGGTAATCGCCATTGTTATTTGAATTGTTTCTTTCTGGCTGCTTGTGATATTTTTCTTTGGTCTGATAGTTCTGTAATTTAGCCACAATATTTCTTGGAGTTTTCATTTTGGGGTCTCTTTTAGGAGGTGAGTGGTGAATTCTTTCATTGGTTATTTTACCTTTTGATTCTAAAACATAGGAGCAGTTCTCTTTGATGATTTCCTGTAAGATAATGTCTAGGTTCTTTTTTTTCATCATAGTTTTCAGGAGATGCAATAATCCTTAGATTGTCTCTCCTGGATCTATTTTCCAGATCAGTTGTTTTCCCAAGTAGGTATTTTACATTTTCTTATATTTTTTCTTTTCTTTTTTTGGTTTTGCTTGACTAATCCCTGTTGTTTCATTGAGCCATTTATTTCCATTTGTTCAGTTCTTATTTTTAGTGAATTATTTTCTTTATTTACCTTTTTTACTTCTTTTGTATTTGGCCAATTGAATTGTTAGATGAGTTTTGATCTGTTATTTTTTTTTCCACTTCAGAAATTCTGTCTTTCAGGGAGTTGTTTTCTTTGTTCCATTTCCATTTTTCAATAGTCAAATCTATTTTGTAAGGTGTTATGTGCTTTTTTTCCATTTCACTAAATCTATGTTGTAAGGAGTTTTCTTTAGATAATTTCTGTTTCCTTTTCCAAACTTGCTTTCAAAGTTTTTATTTCTTTTCCCCATTTTTCTTCTAGATCTCTTTTTTTAGCAGCTTCAGCCATTTATTAACACCATGTTGATTTAATACAGGCACTGAGGCTTGCCCATGGTGCTCTTGATATACAATGCCCTCACATTTTGCCAATTTTTCTTTAGCAAAGAAACCAGGAAATTGACAGCCAAGTGGATGTTGTAGACAAGCTCATTATCTGTCATCTTCACATGGCCAACAGCCACTGCCAGACACAGCATCTTCTTCATTTGAAACTTGATAGTGTATTTAACCTCATCGACCTTTGCCACCATATTCCCATTGTGGCTGAGGAGAGATGGAAACTCACTGACTTTGTTCAGACTAGGGCCCAGGATACGTGGGATTTGCTTGATCAAGGACTCAGAGATCAAAAAGGCATCATACTTTTTAGCCAGCTTCTTGACCAATTTCTTGTTATTATTTGCTTCTTCAGAGCCTCAATATCCATGTGAGGGATTTCAACAATCTTGGCTTCATCACAGTGCTGCTGGTCTCCCAGAACACAAACTGATCTGCAGCTCCACCATTCCCGAAAACTTTCTACATTTGCACTGGTTTCCATATAGGACTTCCTGCACAGCTTCAATAGACTTTGCTGCTTATGGCTGTCTTCTAATCACAAGCCGGAAAAAGCTAAATCTCTTTTAAGATCCTTTTTAATTTCTTCCAAGAGAGCCTTCTGAAATGGGAACCAATTCATATCACCCTTTGGGGCTTCATCTGGAAAGAATCTGCTTTTAGTTACCTCAGAATTTGAAATCTGTTCCTCTCCTTCACTATAAAAACTATCTTTGGTCAGAGTTCTTTTTGCTTTTTTGCTCATTTTTTTTAAATGTTGAAATCTGATTTAGGGTGAGGGAGATTGTCCAAGCTTCTTCTACAAGTGGCAGCAGCTGTGCTGAATCAGTGCTGACTAACTTCCAGTGGTCAGGGACAATGCCAACTCCCACAAAATTCTGGCATTTGGGGGTTCACTATTTACCTTTTATATTTGTGTTGGATGTTTTATGATTTCTCTGCTGATCTACTGGCTTACAGCTGCCAGGACAGAGTAGACAACATTGCTGTAGATTCTTTCCCAGAGATTCTCTGACATGTGGAGTTTTCATGACCCCTGGTCTGTGCTGCCTGCACTCAGCAACTGTACTCAGCCTGCTTGTGCTTGGCCCACCTCCCTCTGTGCCTGAATGAAAAAGACCTTTTCTGGAGATCTTTGAAATCTTTTAAAAATTCTGCTAGTAATTTGATAAACTCTCAATATTTGTGGATTCTGTCAGTCTAGAACTAATTCAGAGGCTGAATTTGCTAACTAGTCTGAGGGTCATGGGAAGAGCTCAGAAAAAGATGTGTGTCCTCTCCAACATCTTGCCCCCCCCACCTACATTTATAGCTATTAAGTGTGTTGAGTTTTTATCTCTGGGGACAAACTAACAAACAAGTTTAAAATCTCTTCTGCAGGACAATTCAGAAAATATTTAAAATATATCCTCTCTTCTACATGGCACATCTTCTTACTTCCTTTCATCAGTTCTTGCATGACACAATTTAATTATTCCTCCTCTGGGCAAATTTTCTATAGCAAGAAGACCAGAATGAACACAGCTCTCATAGTGTCTTTGAAGTTTAAAATTGATTGATTCCATTCATTCAAAAATATTTATTAAACATGACCATAAATCTCTCTAAGCCTTAGTGCTTTTACCTCCAAAATGACAGAGTTTGACAATATGGCCTTTAAATTTTCTTGCAACCATTATCTGTGATCATGTGATGCTACAAACAAAACACAGTCTTATGTTTTCAGGGTCACAAAGATAAATAAGAATAATCAGTAAATTCACAATCAAGAGATAGCTAAATCCCTTGAAGGACTGAATTATCCAATAAATGAAAATTAAACAGGAGCATTAGATATAGAATAATCAAATGGTCAATTCAGATTATAAGATCAAAAAACTATGATTGTTAAAGTGAATACTACTGAAATCTTAAGAAAAATGGTGATCTGTAATTCAAAAGATAAGCAAAAACAAAACCAAATTTAACATTTATTTAAATCATCTGCCTTCTTCTATAGATATTTTGCCTAAGCTGTCACTGAAATTACACCTTCATAATGGCAAATGTATAGTCAACATTAAAATATTGCAAAAACAATCTCAGTTTCCCAGGCAAATACAGATTGGCATTTTTCAATAACAGAAGCTAGGCAAAGAACCACAGAATTGGATTTTTCTAGCAGTATATGTCACTCAAATGTATTATTCATTTTGAAGCTTATCCATCTCATAGGGGTGTTGTTAAGATTAGTGTCCATGGATAATTTAAAATTCATAAAGTTTCCTGAGTCCTTTAGAGGAAACATACTACATAAATGTTAAACAGCAATAATAGCAATAATGATGAAATTATTATTCTAATCTTCATCTTTCATATGGCATAAGTAATTCTGAGCCACTTCATCATTTTACTATAGGCACATACACAAAGCTATGGAGATGTTTGGAGTAGGAATTCCCTTTGAAATTAATGGGAGTTCTAGAATAAATTCAGCTCAGTAGGGGAATAGGAGGGTAGAAAAGGGAAAAGTGCATCATGAACAGTGAGTAGAATCAAAACAGATTGAAAGAGAAACCAGTGCAATAGTCTCACAGTTAAGAAAAAAATCAGAGAGGACTATATTTTTCATGAAGTAAAATTAAACTACAAATGTTTTCTGAAAAGAAGTTTCTAAGAAAGGATAATTCCGAATAATTGTGCAGTTTTTTCCTAAAAAAATATTTTCTTTTTCTCTCTTTTTTCCTTGAAAAACTCCTTTATTTCTAAGTTGTTATCTCTTTGTAAATCTTATTTTGGAATCAAGGGCACCTTTTCCAAAGAACTCTTTAAAAAACCTCATTGTGCCTGCTAAAAATAGTTGTGACTAGAAAGTTGACATGGTAATATTTTTCAGATAAAAAGACAGCTGTATTAATTTCTGATAATGACAGCAGCAACTGTAGTCATCAGGGAAATGATCCGTATTAAATGGAGAGAAAATAAAAAATAAAATAAAAAAGAATATTTAAAGACCACATTTTGTAGACTTTTTCAAAGGAATATATGATGAATAATGAAAAGAATGTTTATAAAATACATCATATAGCTTAAAATACCTCACATATAACCAAGTTTATCATCAAACCTTAAAGCTAGCTAAGTGAGGGAGATCATATTTATAAAAACAAACTTCTCCAGATGTTTTAAGATAGGTGACACAAACCAACATCTACATATTTATAGTTTATCCTTCCAATCTGTAACCATGGAAACAGATTGACCATTTACTCAAAACTAACCTTTGCATTTTTAACCTTGGTTCCCTGACTTGAAAACTCCTAACAATATAATCTGATTACTTTGTCTAAGATTTTATTATCATTCAAACAACCAACAGAAGAAGTACATCAGAATTATCAGTATGCATCATCACACAAAGAGGCTTAAAACATCCTGACACAGAAGTTTAACAAAATTTTTCCCATATAATCTCTTTTTATTTGAGGAGAAGAAAAAGGAAAGATGCTACATCAATAAGGCTTTTGATTGTATGCCATCTGCCTATATTGTTTCCCACTCGTCTTGTTCTATGCTGTACTGTACTCTTACACATGCACAGACTACCAAAGCTAGGGCATGAATCATATCCTTTGTTACATGAAGTTCATTGTCAATTTTTTTGCATGTGTTTGTGACAGACACAAATATATCTATTAGCAAGTTGATTCTAATTAAATTTTATTATCAATTCCCTTTTGCACATATTCCCATGGTGTTCTTAGCATGATATAAAGAATAGGCTCTTAAGAGCTTAGAAGGGATGCCAGAAATCACCTAGTCCAATCTCCTGATAAACAGAAGAGGAAGGGGAGAACCCAAGATTAACCAGCTCAAGTTTACACTGGTAATGTGTCAGGGCTAAGATCAAAACCTTTTATATTGTACCTTGCTTAAATTATGACATACTGCCAACTTTTCATTTGTTTCATTTTTTTTTTAATTTTTTTCTGTCTTTCTCCCTTTTTCATATCTTCAAAAAATAATGTCTCTCCCAGATTCCTCATTAAAATCCCATGAAAGCTTAACATTAACATCTGAAAGTCGTGTTGCTTGCATGTTGTTTCACCTATTAGATCAGGAGTTTCTCAAAATCAGGGACGGTTGGGTTTTTCTGTATCCTTTACTTAGCAAAGTGCCTGAAACATGATTGTGGTTGTAGTTGTTTGGTTCTTGCAGTCATATCTGACTCTTCAGGAATTCATTTGGGGTTTTCTTGGCAAAGATTCTGGATTGCTTTGCCATTTCTTTCTCTAACTCAGTTTAAAGATAAGGACCTGAGGCAAACACCTTGCTTTTTTAAATGACTTGCTCAGCATCATATGGTTAATAAGTGTCTTGAGGCTCACTTAATAAATACTTGTTGACTGACTTATCTCGATGGTGTTTTAGAATTGTGGAGTCTTATGTGCAATCAAAATAGCTTTCAATTTTATATTCACAACTAAACCCTAATAATGGTAATCATGTAGTCAATAGCTACTGTGTTTTTTAAAAAACTACCCAATCCTATGATTTTATTTGAATATGGAATATAGATACATATGTAGATGGATATAGAATATAGGTTCATAATTACCATTCAATAAATTGTAGCCTTAGAAAGTTAAATGAGAACATTAAAAGCTTAAGTTAAATGACTTGCCCATAGTCTCAAACTTGGATATATGATTGGTCATATTTGAAACCTAGTCTTTCTGACATTGAAACCAGCTTTCTATCCACTATAGAAAACTGTCTTTATAAGGAATATTAATTGTTAAATATCTATTTATTCATACTAAATTGAGATAAAAGAAAGTAAAAGATAAATGTCCTCAGAAACCACCTTCCTAGAAGTTGTGCATGAAGAAGGAGTTTATATTTAGCATTTTGAAAGCAGTAGTTACTTAATCCACCTACATCCCCTCCAAAATAGGTATGATTATCACTCTTATTTTACAAGTGAAGAAACTAAGTGACATAAAGTAAAATTGGAAATATGTATAATTTCTTATATAGGTGGTCCAAAAAAATTATGGTACATTTTTAAACTTTAATAACTTTTTTAAAAAGCTAATAGAAAAAAAAGGCAGACGTTCTTGAAATTTTTTTTCATAAAACATATGATTATGAATTTTAAGCACAACTTATTTGCACTTCATTTGTGACAGCGATGAATCAAATCAAATTATATTTTTAATGTGTTAAAGTTTACTATGTGATAGGCACTGTGCTAAACATGGAAATATGAATATAAATAAGAGGAAAGGCATTCCCTGAGCCAAAGAGCTTACATTCTTTTGAATAACAACACATAAAAGAAAGTCAAAAGAGATGAGTCAGTAACATAGAGAGAAGTGTCTGGAAAAGATGGCACCAGAGCTGAGAGACTCAGTTTGGGACAAAAAAAATTATTCAAGTGTCATGAGCTGAGCAATTTAGAGGTGAACATGATGAATATGGGTTCTTGCTCAAATGGAGATAAGAAAGAGGAACTCAACAATTAGAGAAAGAGGCCAAAGAAATGAATCTCTACAATTAGTGTAGTAAAATGTTTTGAAGAGTTAAGATCTAAGTAGGATTAAATACAGATCCAATAAAAAATGCTATATACATACATACATACATACATACATACATACATGCATATATATATAGCAAAAGTTTTGCCTGGAATGCTTACTGTGTGACATAAGTTTGATAGCCCAAGGGTAAGCTGCATGCAGGTTTATATATACTGTGAATTGAACATAAGCAGAAATAGAATACCGAGGAAAGCAGAGCATTTTGGTAAAAAACAATAACCTTGACATCAACTGCTCCAAACTAAGTTTTTTTTCAGAGAATTTTGCAGAACTGGCAGAGTATTAAGAAGACATTTAAGAATGAATGGAGCTGAAAAATGTAGCATTTTACTGCACTAGAAGGAAGAGCAGTGTAAGTTGATTATATTGTTTGATTTATAGTTAGCCAGTGATGAGATGATCCAACATATGAGTTGAGTCAAATCTTTCTTTATACTAGAGCTACATTTTGGATGCATTTTATAAATAGTCTTAAAGAACTTATTCTCAACATGTAGATAATTGATTTTCTCCCAGAGAGTAATTTATTCTGCCTGGTTTACTATAAAAGCAGATATATTGGCTTTCACCTTATTCCCAAAAATAAAATTTTAGATTTCTAGATCACATTGAGAACTCTAAAGTTGATTTATATATATACATATATACATTATATATATATATATATATATATATATATATAATTTTTACTCAATTGCCCAAACATAAAATGGATATTTTTTAAATTCATTTTTTATTTATTCTATCGAATCACGAATACAGTAGGCACTCAAAAATGGTTACTGCTAACAATGATGATGTGAAACTATTAGGCACCAGAAATATGTGCTCAGATTTTAAATGTTCATCTTTAATAGAAATTTTTTAAATGTACATATCTATTAAGTACATGTCTTTCAATTCTTTTAGGCTTCATTGAATACATGAAAACATGGATATGAGTTCTCCAGTCAACAGTAGTAAACATTACTTTCATAAATTGTGTGATTCTTTTCCATGACATCCCTAATAATACTGAACAGAAAACATACTCATTGTGTTACACACCTCAGTACATGAATAGCTCATATGCTTTTCTAGTCATATATCTCTTAGAGAGGCAAAGAGATGTAGTGAATAAAGTAATGGACTTGAAGTCAGGACCACTTGGTTTAGAATTTACCTTTAAACACTTTCTAAGTGTGTATCCCTGTATAAGTTACCTAACTGCACCTGTTATTATATATAAATAAAGGGATTGAACTTAATGAGCTTTAATTTTTTATCTTGGATTATGGTTTTATGTTACATTACAAATGCAATTCATAATAATGTTATTATGGCCAATTTACGTCTAAGAGTCTCTAGTACATTTTGAAAAATGCAAAATTTTTATTCTTTATAGGGGATGTTGTTTCATTCAGTCATATTACTAGTGATAAAATAATAGTATTTTGTGCCTGGTAAAAGCTAGATATAATTAAAAGAACTACAATTTCCCAAATATAACCCAATCCACTCTGTTGTCTTTATTTAGTTGTTAGTCTGGCTTATATATAGTGTCTAAACTTATGGATTGTGCATTGCATATCATAGTCTGAATAATATTCACTTTTCATTCATTTAGTTTTTCTTCTGTAGATACTTATGCCAAACTACTACTTTTAGATTAGATATAGATAGATAAATAGATAGATAGATAGATAGACAGATAGATAGATAGATAGATAGATAGATATAGATATGGATATATAGATAGATAAATAGATAAATGTGTACTCATATACATATATAATATGCATGTATACATGCATGTGTATATATTTATGTGTGGGTATAGTGTGTGTGTATATATATAGCCTCTTCAGTTCCAGAGTTTAACACATTGCCTTTGTATAACAGGAATATAATGATAATAAGCACAGTGAATATTATATTCACTGTACTTTTCAGTTATATATGAATATAATGGTAATAATGATAGGGTGTGTTACAAAATATTATTTGCTTGCACCTACTTGTTCCCTTTTCATATTTTTTATTTCATAATTTGAAATTTTTTTCATGAAGATTTTGTGGGAATAAGAGGACTAACATATAAGTTATAGTTAATTATAGACTCTGGGATGTCTTTTTTGGCATCAATAACATGCTTGAGTTCTATTGTAATTTTTGTTGCTTGTTGTGTTATGTTACATTGTTATTGTTGTTAGTATCCTTCTTAAGAGCTGCTAACCCAATTTCCTCATAATAATATATAGCAAGGATTTTGTTAGCTTTTTTTTCTGTGTATACTTGCTTTAGTTCAGCTGACTTTTTTATCCTTTTTAGTGCCATTTCTACTTTCCTTTAAAACATTTCAGGGAATAGGGAAAGCTAAGGTAGTGGAGAAAAGGTAGGGACTCACCAGAGCCTTTCCAAATTGCTCTCCAAACACCTCCCCAAAATGAATTTGGAGGAAAAAAGAACCCACAAAAAATGGAATGAAACAATTTTCCAGCACAAGGCAATTTAGGTTAAAAAAAAATTATCTGTTTCACTGGAGTGAAAGTGGAGCACAGTGCAGGAAAGACAGCAGCCGGTTGCTCATCTGAAAGCCAGCAGCAAGCTTTAAAGGCAATTGAATTGAGATAAAACTTCTGGAGGTCTCAGACCACAAACAGTAAGGGATGATACCAATAATCAGACAGAGATCACTTTCTTTGCAGGCACTGAGAGTGTAGGACTCTTTTGCATTGCCCATGCATAGATCTAGATGCAGCCAATAGGTGGTAGTTCCCAAGAAAAGAGGAGTACTACTTCTTCAAGGCTTGTAGCTACAACAGAACAGGAACTTTGGTGACACTTCCAGAACAATAACAAAAAAAATAGTGCTGATAGTCACTCACATATCAAAGCACAAGCTGAAAAAAGAAATTTAGAAGAAGAATAGAAAATTTACATTTGGAAAATTATAGCAACAAGGAAGATCAGAACTCAAACTCATAAGACAACAAAGTCAAAAGTACTATATTCAAAACATCAAATAAAAATATTTATTAGTTTAAGTTCAAAAGGAATTTCTAGAAGAGTTCAAAAATATTTTCAAACAGTATAAGAGATGCAAAGGGGTAGATACAAAAAAGAAATAATAAGAATCTAAGAAAATCAGGGGGGAAAGGAGTCAACAACTTGATAAAAAAAAAAAAACAAGGAAAACATACTGAAAGAAATAACACCTTAAAGAAACAGAATAGGTCAAATGAAAAAAGATATACAAAAATTCAATGAAGAGAACAGCTCTTCAAAAAGGAGAATCAGCCACTTAGAAAAAAATATTCAAAAATTTGCTGAAGAAAAGAATTCTTTAAAAAGTGAAATGGACACGGTGTAGTGGATACAAAAGCTGACTTAAAAATAATTTCTTAAAAATTAAAATTGGGAAAGTGTAAACTAATGATTCCATGAAACACCAAGAAACAATCAAACAAATTCAAAAGAATGAGAAAAAATAAGAAAAATATAAATATCTCATTGGAAAAACAACTGATTTGAAAAAAAAGATGAAGGATAACTTTAAAAATACCAAACTACCTAAATGCTTTGATCAAAGAAAGAACATAGACATCATGCTTTAAGAAAGTATGAAGCAACACTATACAGATATCTCATAGAAGAGAGAAAAGATTGGCAGAAGTGGTAGTTAGAAATAAAACACTTTTGAGGAGGAACAGGATAAAAAGAGAGAGAATAGAATATAGAAGGGGAAATACAATTATCATTCACAACCTGAAAATAATTTTGGAGCAAGTTTCTCAGAAAGAGGACCCATTTCTTTTATTTTGTGTGTGTGTGTGTGTGTCTGTATCTGTGTGTCTATCTCTGAGTATCTGTGTATTTGCTTTGTAACATGACTAATATGGAAATATGTTTTGCATGACCACATTTATAATTGATATCATATTGCTTTGCCTTCTCCAGAGGCTGAGGAAGAGCGGGAGAGAAGGAGTGAAAGTAGAATTTAAAAATGTTTAATGAATATTTTAAAATATTTATGTGTAATTTGGAATTATTTATATTAAAAATAAAAACATCAGTTATCATGAGATTTTAAGTGTATTTCAAGACAATTTTGCTGCATCTAATGGACAAAATATAATTGTAGAAAATAGTAACCATTCTTTTCCATTTTACAGTATTTTTCCCTTATTATTTCAAACATAATTATCTATAATGAATACTTTCTTTAAGAAGATGATCAAAGTGAACAAAACATAATGAGCATGCTATAGTATTAAATAAAATTGAACATTTTATGTTAAAGAAAAGGAAATGCTTGCTTGCCAATGTGAAAATGAATTCTCCAAGTTAACAACTTACCTGACCAAAGATCCAAAACATCAACTTCTAAGAAATAACAGAAAATATGATATAGAATTAATACAGTTCTAACTTGGTATGGTCACAAATAATCGATGGAGAAAAATGGGAAATGAATAAAAACTGACATTGATATGGAAATTACCAACTATCACATTCCCTGCAGAAGTAAGTTATTTACAGCAATTGTTAAAATGAAGATGTCATTAATATATAGAATTTCTTCAGTCAGAAAAGCTTTGATCTCCTTACCCAGAGGAGAAATATAAAAATAAATCAACATCAATTGTCAACTTCTCTGAAAAAGGGGGAGATAATTACAAATAATTACAAATAAGAATCATAAATGTTATAGCCTCCCCCCCAAATAATAATTATAGTATTAACAACTACTGACCCATATGCATACATATTGAGTTTTGTAAAATCTAAATTAAAAATAATCTGTAAATGCACCAAAGACATTTTTCATGAAGGTATAACAAGAAAGAAGATGTGCTTGTAGAGAATTCTTTAAGCATACATATACGTGGCAAGACATTATAATGAATTTCCCAAGTAAAATGGCATAAAATAATCATTATATAGAAATAAAGCATATTACATCTTGATAATTTTACTATTAATAGAAAGATTCAAAAACTTTTATCAAGTTTTTTTTTTTTAAAGAGTGAAGTATAATGAAAGCATTTGCATCAGTACAGCAACATGTTGCCTTGAAAGCACCCATACAACAAATTAACTCCAATTCATCTTACAAAGATTCTTGAAAAATTGAACAACAGAAATAATTTTATAAGCTCTTTGATTAATAACCTGAGACCTATAATTTAAGGAAACATATGATCATCCAATGTATTTGTCATAGTAATATTGAGTGTCTAATATACAGTCCCTCTTCTTTCCAAATCAATTCAACTATAATTTATTAAGTGCTTAATGTGTACAGGATATTGCATTAGGCTATAAAGATACAAAGAGAAAATAGTTTCTGCCCTCAGAATATTGTACTTATTTGTTAACATATTTGTTATTTGATAAAACATGGGAGGGAGGAAGAAAATACACTTTCATAATTCATCTACTAAGTACCAGGATCTGTTTTAAGGGGCTTTTTATTGAAAGATGGAAAAAATAAATAAACATTTGCCATTTTGAGGAGGAAGTAGGTACTAATAATGGATGTACCATCAAAGACCTTCTACAAGAGATGTACATGACAGTAAATTTCTGTTTGGAAGATCACATTATGCTGATAAATTTAAATCTAAGAATATTTCAGTCTCTTTGAATAATTAAAGAATAAAAATTAAAAATAATAATTATCAAATACTTACTATTTGTCAAACATGATGCAATGTTCTTAGGATACATATACAAAATTAGAGACAGAACCAAGATTTATTGGATTTACAGTCTTATGCAAGAAATGACACACATAGAAACCATAGCCATGGAAGCCCATTTGGGGCCAAAGAGTTACAGATGTAATGAGTAGGAATTTTACATCAGGAGATTGATATTCCCCTTCTAGAACTAATGGCAGCATTGATTTGATCTTGGTTTTAGAAGTGAAAAGATTGAGTGCAGAAAGATACATTGTACAACAATTAATTAAATCTGTCAAGAAATGACTGGGGAATGGGGAGTTAAATGAAACATTACTTTATAAAAGTAATATGAAGACTTTATAAACAATGAGACAGAAGACACAGATCCAAAAAAACAATTCAAAATATTTGGCCTAACTACATTCAAGAGCACAGTATCTGGCAGATTCTAATGTGTGTATGTTCACATGTGAACACTTATGGTTCTATAAAGAGAAGTACTTTAATAAATAGCATTCCAGTGTAGATATGCAATATATATATTCCCATATGTGGGAATATTTTAATAAATAATTGTTAATTACCAAGGAGAATTTTGATTCACTTTCTCTTAATTTTCTAACCCATCATGGAAATGAGGAATAGAATGAACTGAGAAAATAATGGAAGTTGCTTCCCTCCCTGGTATTTCTTCTTGCTATTTTTCAGTTATTTCAGTTGTGTCATTTTTATTTATTGTATCTTTCTCTGGATGCAGATAGCATTTTTATATGTCTTTTATAGCTAA
Source organism: Myrmecobius fasciatus (assembly GCA_023553655.1). Lineage (NCBI taxonomy): Eukaryota > Metazoa > Chordata > Mammalia > Dasyuromorphia > Myrmecobiidae > Myrmecobius > Myrmecobius fasciatus. Next base: position 19,641 of record JAJPUD010009366.1, on the reverse strand, counting down.
TTAGGGCATTTATAGTAAACAAAATAACATTTCCTCAAAGTCCTTTTTAATAGTATTTTATTTTTTTCCAAATACATGCAAAGAATATTTTCAACATTTACTATTGCAAAATATTGTGTTCCAAATTTTTCTCCCTCTCTTTCCCCCTCCCCTTCTTAAGACAACAAGCAATCCAATATAGGTAAAACTCAAAGTCCTTGTTAAAGCAGCATTGCTGTTACTATGTACAGTGTCCTTTTATTTATTCTTATTTCATTCTTCACCATTTTGATCAAGTTTTTCCATGCTTTTTCCCCCTAAAATCATTGAGGTCTTCATTTCTTATAACACAGTAGTATCCTATCACTATCATATACTACAAGTTATTCAGCCATTCACCTATTCATTCCCCATTCATCTTTGGAGTTAGAATTGCTATTTGAAAATCTCCTTTCTTTTTATTTCTAGACACAATTTTCCTTCTCAGGATCTTTTCACTACCTTCTCTTCTCCCCTTACACTTTTATTCCTTATTTACCCTCCTTTCTAAATGACTCTCCTTTATTTATTTAGCCCATCCTCCTAATCTTAATCTACATTTCTAAAAGTCTGTCCTATATCAAACGCCTCAGTTTTCTCATTTCTCTAGAAGTCCTTGAACATCAACTGTCCAAATCTCTAACTAAACTTTCTGTTCTGGGGGCAGCTAGGTGGCGCAGTGGATAGAGCACCAGCCCTGAAGTCAGGAGGACCTGAGTTCAAATCTTGTCTCAGACACATAACAGCTGTGTGACCCTGGGCAAGTCACTTAACCCCAATTGCCTCAGCAAAAATAAATAAGTAAATAAATAAATAAACTTTCTGTTCTTTTGTCAAAAATCTTTACATTCTTCCCATCCCCTATCTCCAACACTCTCACAAGTCCAAGTTCAAAAGAATTGTTAACTGGCAGATTCTTGATTATGTCTCCTTCAGTAACTCTCCTCTATATAGCAACATAGGTACCACAAATATAATGAAAATTTCTCAGGAAACTATAAGATACAGACAAATACTGGTTATCAATACAAGAGTCATTTCTACATCACCTCTTTACATGTAGTCAGATCATTAATATATGGACAAAAATGAAAGTTATTAAAAAGTAAAGACATTTAAGGTGTTAGGATGAAAAAAGATTACATATTAAATTGTAATAGTTCCAACATGGCTTATTTAAATAAGGTATCAGTAATGAAAAATGAAAGGTACATAAAGAAAAGGCATATACATAAAGTATAAAAACTTTATACAGCATTTATAGAAACATACATATTGTTGTTATTTAGTCATTACCCTTGTGTTCTATTGGTTTTATATTTTGGAGTTTTCTTCGCAAAGACATTGGAGTAGTTTGCCATTTTCTTCTTCAAGATGAGGATAACTGAGGTAAAAAGGATTAAGTGAATTGCTCAGAGTCACAGTTAATAAATGCCTGAGGTCAGGCCCGGAAAGTCTTTCTGCTCCAGTCCTGGAATTCTACACTCTATCTGCTATGTCACCTATCTGATTTTATGTGTGTGTGTTTGTGTGTGTGTGTGAGTGTGTGTGTGTGTATGTGTACGTAAATATATAGATAGATAGATGCATACTTAAATATAAAGATACACATATGTATATACAAATATAATACCTATATATAAACAACTACATGCACCGACATATATGTACACATATATGTGCATATATACAATATATTTGTTTATTTATATTTATAAATTTATTTTTAAATAGATACATATATATGCGTAACTAAAGATATAAAGTTTATATATCACCATTACTGTTCAAATCACCATTACTGTTCAATATTGTATTAGATATGCTAGCCTTGGCAATAAGACAAGAAAAAGAGATTAAAGGAATTAG